>WBNO01019028.1:27414-192414 GCA_013400575.1 Peucedramus taeniatus | reverse complement strand
CCATTCATTATGGAAGCATCCAAAATAAACACATAATATTTTCCTTTTTTTTTTTTTTATTTTTTTTGTTTTCTAAAACTGGTTGTACCTGTAATAAAGTGACTATTACATTAAACACAGAAAAAGTGAACTTAGCGTTCTGTTTTTTCATTGTGGTAAGTCCTAGATTAGTGTTTAAAATGATGATGTTTTGAATTGATTCTAAGTAAAGGAGAAAGTTGTGATTTTTTTTTTGCAGTTCACAGATTGTTTTTTCTCTGAGGGTAACTTCAACCAGCATGAAGTACTTCTGTAACTGCTCTGTATTTTTGAAATGACTTCTAGTGTGTAGTTGAAGATTAATTGAAGCTTGCTGTGTAGACATGGTTCTCTATGTAACACTAAAAATATATTTGTTTGTTTGTCACCTAAGCAATCATAATCTAGCAGTTCAGTCTCACAAAACTTCACTCATATGAGCAATTCTTCCCCTGCAGGGTAGTTCCCTGTTGGTGTGATGTCAGTAGGAAAGCAGAATTTAGCCCATAATGTTAGTTGGATTTATGATAAGGGCAAGTGTTTGTAACAACTTTTTTGATGGGGTTCCAGTCTCTTAAGCACATACATTATCTGTTACTGATATATCATTTATGTAGAGAATACAGTTGTCACTCACTTCATTTAATTAGATTATGGATGCTAAATTATCTACCAACATAAAATGTGCTTTTATACTGCAGATTGCAAAGGTTTTAAGAAATTTAATATGCGACTTTTAAATTGGTGAGCAGTACCCTAAAGGATTCATATGGGGTTCTGTTTGTTTGGTTTTTACTGCAGTAAAATGAGAACATACCATGATATTACTGAAGATGTTTAGTTGCAAATGGGTTTTGGGTCAGTGAAGTTGGCAAGGATTTATTTTCCAGAAAACAGATCTAGGAGGCATAAAATGGTAAATTTAGTAGTCAAAGGCTTGTATTTTGGCAGTGAGATCACTGAGTTGAGGACTGAGTAACTTCTGGTCTTTACACTCCAGTTAGCTGCAGTCATTTAGGTGAATGAAAAATGTATTTATTGCATACAGTTCCAAGTTTGTTCTGACTATTAATGTAGAAGAGCCTATTTGCTGCTCTGTTTTCCAATCCATTAAATTAATAGTCTTCTACGTATAGGGTCTGCCACACCTTACTGCATAAATGCTTTGCTTTATTTATGTGTGCTTTTAGTTGTACAGCTGGTAAGTCATTTGTTCAAAAGAGGTAAACGGTTGGTTTTGATCCTTAGGCTGTGAAACAGGGATTCACAAAATAGTTATGGTCCTAGCAAATTGACTGAAATATTGGGAACAACTTCAAGGATTTGATTCTAGCACGTAAATTAATGCTAAGTCCTTGTTTTTTCTGCACTCTTGATTGTATTTTAGTCTTGAAAGCACAAGAGCTTTAGAAAGGTTTAGTTATATGAATTCCTAGGAACACCTTTTCTGCTGACATTGGCTTCTGCTCTTGTTAAAAGTGCAAGGCTACACAAACAAATACAGTCCTTGTCAATGACTCCTAAAACCAGTGTTTGAATAGCCCATATTCTTGGTGTTCTCCCAGGTTTACCAAGAGCTCCCCTTAAACCCTTTAGCTATGGAATCTGCACGTGCTTATGCTGTTTACAGGAGTAACTCAGTACAGTGCTCCAAGTCAGGCCTTCTCATTATCTGTCATGCATGAAATACCTGGTAGGTGATTTCTACCAGGTGTAAGGCCAGATTCTGAGACCTTGGCTCATACACATGAGATCAACAGCACTAGTTAATTATTACCTGTTGAAACCAGAGCTGCAGTTCTGGGTGCAGTCAGCATGAGAGGTTCAGGCATTCTAAATGCCTCTTCCACAGGAATGATTCCCTCACCTCTTCTTGAATAAATGGGAGCTGAGGGGTTTTCACTCACTCAGTTGGGTTCTTGCTTCTACAGAGCTGCTTCAGCCAGACCCTTGTGAATGATGCAGACTTACACTGATGGCTGGTAGGGGCCACAGGACTGGTTTTCAAAGTAGTTGGAAGCTTTACAAGAAGGGGTTCCCAGTGAAGTGTGTAGCAAAGCTGTGTTCTACTGCAGTTGTGGAAGGAGACAGGATTTCATTCTCCTCACCACCACTGAGCTAGCCAGCTTTACTCCTGCAGAAATTTTGACTTGTTTCTGGGAATAAATTCCCATTTTCTATGCCCTGTCTTGTTTTCTGCATGCTGTTGTACTATGATCTGTCCTGTTGTGTTTTGTGTACTCTTTACCTAAATAATTTCTTCCAAATGGTGTCTAAACAATATTTGGCAGATTATGTACATACAGGTAATCTGTGGGTCTTTCTCATGTAAAAATCTGATACTAGGGAATCCTCCTCTAAAAATAGATGCTATTTCATAAAAATTCACAGTGATCATTGAAGACTACACAGGTCTTAAGCTGTGTGGGGGATGGGGCAATCCAAGTAGTGTGTGCTTTTGAAAATTTGGAAGATGTCTTGTTTTGATCCCTCTTTTGTGTTGCCTGAAGGTCGACTGGAATCCGTGGAGTTGTGGACAATTCTACATCTTCCTCTCTGAAAAAAGTGAAACTGGCACAGAGAGGAGTGGATGTTGTTATGGAGTAGAACAGAGAGGATTGGAAAGTTCATGGGAAAGGCTCTTAGATGCTGGTTACTATAGGAATGCTGACTTTGCCTCTCTTTTAGCCCACAATTGTCAGCTGTCAGACTTTGAGCACACAAGGTGAATTTGAACCCACATGTGCTGTTTGTACTGCAGTCATTGACTGTATTTTGCCTAAATAGGGTAAAAAGTTACCAAGAGACATCCCTAACTTGAAAGTGGAAGAAGTCAGAATTGTGTGCCATTAACCCATTAGAATTTCTCCAAACAAAATTCCAAGTAAATATCTAAAAGGTCCTTTGAAAAAAAAAAAAATAGCAGGACATTTAATAGGTTCAGTCAGCATGAAGTTTCTGTGCTGCAAACCCAAAGACTCTTCTCAACTGATGGAGGTCAAGTCTCTTAGGCCAGGTTACAGTACAATTTCCCTCATCTCCAAATTTGTTCACTTGTTGCATCCCTGTGTATGATTGTTTTATCCTGTCAGGAACAGAATGGACTGTTGTGTGTACCACCCAGAGGAGGCAATCACAGCATTGTGAAGCCTATCAGTCAGAACATAAAACAAACAAGTGTGACATAAGGAAGGAGCTCCTTTCACAGAGGAGAGTTAGAACATGCAAAAGGAAGAGCAACGTAAATGAACACAGCTGAAAGAACAAAATTACATTATCTCCAATAAAGCATTGACTGCTGTATTAATAATAGCAGATCTTCATTAAAGGTCCTGTATTTTATGTGTAGCTATAGGTGATGCTGTGATTTTGATTATGTAATGCATAATGTATGGTGCTGGTGCAACAAACTCAATCTAGAGATAAAATGCAGAACTTTTACATCCTCTGTAGCCTCTGAATTTCTGACTCAGAGATGGACAGGCACACAGAGTAGTAGCTGTTCCACATTATTATTATTATTGCTCTTCTGTTTCATAGAATAATAACATTATTATTATTGCTCTTCTGTTTCATAGAATGTGAACAATTTCTTACTGTGAGCCACAGCTAGTGGGGTACTCATCAGCTGGCACAGAACTGAGCAGATATGACAAGTTGAAAAGATAGCAGCAAACAGTCAGGCTGACATGGGGAAACTTGTTCTGCTGTCTGTGATAGTTGGGTGGGCTCTTAACCATGCCCTGGATGATCCATACATCTCTCATGTTAGTCTGGTGTCAGTAATGAGTGTTTCATTCTGCTGTTATGTACAGAATCCTATGTACCACACAGTGAAATACAAAATCATCAGCTTTCAGACCAGGGGTGCCCTGGTTTACATGATGTGCAGGTTTATAAAACAGTGCATTCCCTTTCTTTCCTGAGGTTACATTGAGGAGATTCAACCACACAGAGACTGTAAAGAAAACAGGTAACACAGACACTTACCTAGCATGACACAGGGTTTGCTCTCATGTTAGAGCAGGTTGCTGTGTGCTACAATCCTTCTGGTTAAAGAAGAAGATTGATGAGCTTGTTGAGGGTGACAAAATGTCCAGCCCCTTGGATTTTCTAGAAAGGTGAGTTGGCAAGCAGCAGCCACTGACTGCTTTTTGCAGGGTGACATGATAGAAAACCTCATGAGATCCACCTTGAAGTGATTCTTGATTCTAGTGCCCTCTTAAAGGTTTTTTGTGAGAAGGCAGACTGAGGCATTTATTCTCTCAAAGTACAGACCTTTTGTGCCACAAGAGTTTTAAATAAAAATTAAAATAGAAATTAAAAGAGAAGAGAGATCTGCTTACAAAAGAATTGAGGAATCATTGTGTTTGTACTGAGAAAATGCAGTCTATCCTTTTCATTGTTTTGAAATGTAAAGAACACAAATGGCTATTAAAGATTTTGAAACAATGAAAAAGTTTAACTAAGCATTTGAAGCACTGTGCAATGAGCAGTGAAACTGTTTCACTACCAAATAAAATGCAGCCTGGAAATGGCACTTTGTGCTGGTGTGTACCAAGATGTGTGCACGAACACATCATACATTGGTGTGAAAAGATCATGCAATTTGTGTTCTTAATTCCCACAGAAAAAAAGCCTTTTACATTTGAACCAGTGGTCATTTTATTTGAACAGAATCCATAAAAAGTTTCTTAAACCAAAATCAGATGAAATCTGCACATTAAAATTAAAGTGTTCTTTGGACTTTACAAGGTTATAGACTGCTGACTGCAGGGATTGCAGCTGACATTCAACAACACTTGAAGCTTGGAAGCAAGCTTTTTAATTTATTTTTTCTATTTATCCCTTAGAAGCTGCTTGCTTTTCAGCTGTTAATGCATTTCCAACAGAAATTTTGTAAATTATATTGGGCAACATTCTCAGTGAGAATAGATTGTGTAAGTAACAGTAATGGCTTCCTCCTGCTGCTTCTGGCAGTATGGATATTTGCCACACACACTTATTTAAATTTCTTGGGCCAAGGAACTCTTCAAGGTTCAAAACATTTGTTACTCAGGGACTAAGTTTAATGGATAATAATCTAGGAAACAGAATTGATGAGAAGGGTTTTTAAAACAATTGCCTGTTGTATATCACAGGGTTTAGTTTCTAACAAGAAAGGTCTTGTGTAAACCAACTTTTTCATAGAGGAGATTTTTAGCGCTATGTTCTTTGTCCTAAATCTCTATTAAATCAATTTTTTCTTTCACTAAAATCTGAGAAATATAAGATTCTTTACTTCTTAGGTAAAGAAATGACCTGCCATGGCAAATATTATAATTCACAATTTTAAGGTTTTAGGGAATGCTCCTTTCTTAATGCCTTTTTGACCATACCTGGTGCCAGGCTGAGCTGAGGGCAGGAATCCATATGTAAGAAACTGCATTCCCAGCAGTTTCACCAAGAGCAGATTGGGACAACAGGGCGTGGTTCAGGCCCGGACACAAAAGAAAGTATTTGCAAGATGTTATTTGGTCTGTGCTTAACTAGAGAAAAGGCTTGGGACATGAGCTGAGAAAACTCAAAATGGTTTAACCACCAACGTGGAAATGAAAGAGAAATGAAAGCTTTGTCTCAGTGAGAGTAATATGGACTTCTTGGAATTTACTCTGCTTTTAACAGTGCTAACTCTGTTACTGTGGGATAAAAGTGAATTCTTTTATCTTAGTTCATTCAGTGAAAATTTTGGATATTTGCTGAGGTAGACATGTTTCCTGTTTGTAGGCTTTGCTTAAATGTGGCTCTGTAAAATATAAGAATTTAGAAAGCTTTGCCTTCTGTTTCCTTTGTCTTCTAGAAAACACTAAGAATGTCACAGTAGGTACTGTTAAAAATTACGTTTGATCAATTGCATATTGATTTTTACAAACGTAAAGGTGATCTGAAGTCTGTTTTAATTAATACTGATTAATGCTCCAAGATACTGATTAATACTCGCTGAATTTAAAATAAATGAGGAGAGTTCAGCAATTGCTAGACTTGCTAGATCCCTATTGTTGTTTTGCTTCAGTTCTTTTGTGGGTGTTAGAGGATGTTGTGAGATCTTTGTTTCAAAAGTTAGAAAGCTTTAAAAATTATTTCTGTTAGACTGATAGCTCTAGATAACAGCTGTTATACTCAAAAAACCAAACATGAAAATTGGCCCCAAACTGGGGTTTTGACAGGGTGTCCCTGAGTGAGAAGCTGGAGAAGTTGATTGAGACACAGGGAACAGTTTTCCCTGAGTTCCACAGCAAGCACTGTGCTGGGGGATGTGAAACCAGAGCTATGAACTGGAACAAAAATGTGTTTAGTTTGTTAAAATTTCCCCTCAAAAACCAGTCTTATCTATCTCTGCTTTTTATTATAATAGTAAAGCTGTGCTAAATATTTCTGTGCATGTTTAACATCTGAATATTTCATAGATTTGCGCACAATCGTCAAGAGAAATGGAACTCAGCTTTATTCTTTGGCTAATTTGGTGGGGACTCAAATCACAAAACTAGAGACCAAAGCTTTCATACCAGTATAGTGTTTATATATATATATATATATAAACTACATGCACACACAGAGTCTCTGTTTTGCTTTTCTGCTGCTAGCCTTTTGCTTTTCACCTGTGCTAGTCTGACTGCTGTGTGTGTTTCCAAAGTAAAAGTGAGGTGTTTCAAAAGTGAGGTTGCAATATGTTTGCAAAAATAGACCAGTAGGTGTGAAATACATTTAAGCAAAAGTCACATGAAAGCCATAAAGCAGGTGTGGATATATTGTTAATTTAAGAAAGTAACATTTTCATGGTTTCTTGGAGAAAATGATGCCTATATTATTATTATTTGTCTCAGAATTAGTAATAAATTATGCCCAGAGAAATCCCTCTCCCGCCTTTTTTGAAAAAACTTTTTAATAACAAGATGTTGCAGCTTTCCTCCATTCCAAATGCTTGTATTGCTATCTTTGAAGCAGCTACACATCCTAGCAGCTGTTTTTGTTTACTGACTGCGTTACTGAATTTTGAGGGTACCCTGCTTGGAGATACTGGTTTTGAGTAATTGTGTGTCTTAAATTAGAGATGTGTGTCCCAAGAAAACCTGAAACATCCCATGCATTCCTGCTGAGAACTTGTACATGTAGGTATTATTCATGTTTTTAGCCTTTGTAGAGTTCCAAGAGATTTTTCACACTCCGTTAGGCAACTGTGGAAAAGAATTCGTTTTTTTTCCTTGAAGTTATGCCTTTGGTTTAGGTCTTACTGCAACATGAGTGAAGCTCAAGGAAGTAGGGCATTGTTTATAGTCATAAGGCAGGGAGGATTAAGTGATGACATTCTTATTAAACCTTTGATAAATTAAATGCAATAATAAATTTTCTTTTGTTCTCACCTGTGGGACACAATTGTAAGGTATTAACCTGTCATATAGATTTATGCACCTTAATAATTTTAAATGAAACTTTTCAACAATTAAAATATTACCTTGATGAAGTTAAATATTAGTTCTTTATGCCTTTCTTTTCCCATGTTTGGAACAACTTCTAAAAAAAATTATGGTGGCAGATATCTTGACAAAGGTATTTGGAAAAAGAATTATTGTGTGCCGTTGCTGTGCTTTGTATATGTGCTCAAAGGATGTGACCTGAGAGAAATGGTTCTGTGGGACAAAACTGAATGCTTGGCACTGATGTTATCCTTGGAACTTGGGGCTATTTCATCCTGTGTCTCCCAACAGTGGCTGGAGCCCATTGCGTGTATTCCTGGAACATGTCTGTTTGGTTTCATCCTATCTTTCACCTCTAAGCCTGTCCTGTGATTGCTTCAAAAGTGTAAGTAGGGGTGACTCACCTCAGAAGCACACTCTTGAGCCAAGTTACAACTTATGTAGGAGGTTATACAAAAGATTGATATGATCCTCTTAAACTTTATTACTTGAATTTTATTAAATTTTTATGACTGTTACATAGAAAGTTTTCTGTTTTCTCATAATGACAGTGGGGGAAATCCCACCTACAATAACGTAAGAGTAGCTGCTCTTTAACAATGCCTTATACTTTGCATAATGCATTATTTCTCTTTTTTTACTTCATAATTTTAAAATTTTCTTGTCTATTTATCTATGGAATCAGTTATTCTTTCAGAATGCAGTGCATGAATCTGTTAACTGCAGAGATCTTTGGTAGTGAAGTTTTCAGATTTACAAGCAATGTCACCTTCATTTTCTTACAGTGCATTTCTAATAACATGCTGAAGTGCTTTGCAGAGCAAATCATGTGCTGGTGCCAGAGTGAGCTTGTACAGCCTAAGTGGCTACCTCTGCTTTCAGCTCTGTCCCACTGCTGCAAGGAAGGATAAGGAAAGGTAGAAGAGACAAATCACAGAACCAGAGAATGGGTCAGGCTGCAAGGAAGCACAGCGGATCATCTGATCCCACCTCCCTGCCCCAGCAGGATCATCCCAGAGCACGTGGCACAGGGCTGAGTTCTGGACTCTCTCCAGTGAGGGACACTCCATACCCTCTCTGGAAAACCTCTTCCAGTGCCTGGTTACTGACATAGTATCTGAAGAGGGTACAGAGAAACTGGAGAGGAACAGTTCCTTTGCAGAGGAACTCTCCATCAGGAGCTCTGTATGGAGTTTATTCCAAGCAATGTGGAATCTCTTCTTCCTAGGGATGCACCTCCAGCAGTATCCTGCTCCCTCCAGTGCTGCTCCTGGCTGTAGAAGTACTTGCTGGAGAGGTAAAAGGCACAGTTTGGGGATGCCTGGGGTCAGGTATGTGGAGCCCACAGCACTCTGCCCCTCTGGGTGCTGGAGGCTGTGTGTACACAGGGAGGGCAGTGGCTCTGAGCTGCTCTGACCCTAAGGGAGCTACCTGAAATGAGGAGGGCTTCTGAAAACAAATCCCCCTTTCACCTCGAGGCCTAATGCAAAACTGTCTATGAGGAGGCATCTTCATGTAGACAAGACATGGATCTTTTATGTTGCATTCAGCTGTAAAACCCATTTCAAACTGTGTTTGAAACCCATTCAAACCCATCCAAAACTGTATTTTCTGAACATGCCTCTGTCTCTTAGCATCCCTGTGTCCATCAGGCACAGCTGTGTCAAGGGAATGTCCAGTGACATCACTGACCACGTGGGGCAGAGGAATGCTTTAAAATTTCATTAAATCTATTGGTTGTCAGCACAGATAAGTATCTTGCATAGGAACACTTTTTCATATTTTTCCTTTAGTAAAACAGGCCAATGCAAATGGTGGAAGATCTTTGATGCTGGGAGCTTTCTTTTAAAACTGTATTTACTCCTTCAATTACCATATTCATTTCTCATTAATAGAGTATTTCAAGGCCTGCATTTTTGAAAGGGAAAAGGTTAGAATTATGGTCTAGCAGCTGGTTTTGATAGGGTGCAGTGAACAAGTTAATGCTTACCAAACATTTGAAATTGCTTTTCAATTTCTGAAATCACTTTGCAGCTCTTCAGCTATTTTTTGGCTGGCTGCACTTTATCATATTAATATAATACTGTGCAGAAAAATATTGCATTTAAGTGTTATGATGAAATCAAGCTGTTATGCTGCATGTGTGTGGTACAGAGTATATTTTTAGTGGGGTTTTTTTTAGCCTATAATTATGTGAGGTTTGGTGCCTTTCAGAAGCTATTTGTCAAGGGAAGAGGTTCTGGTTAGTTTTGATAGGGTAAAATGCATTTCACAGCCTTGCTAAGCCTCATTTAACTGAAATAAACCTCATTTTAGCAGTGTCTGAAGGTAATACCTAGTAAAAACTAGTTGTGATTTTTTTTTTTAATATATCAATTTGGTAAATCCTCTTTCTCATCGGTTTATCCAGCTCATTTCTGGATGCATGAATCCTTACATATCCTTGACCACATATGTAGTCCTCTGCCAGGACCACAGATATTATTCCAGATGTTTTAACAACAGGAAGTAAAATTATTTGTAGCTGGGATTCCTGAGAATACTACCAATATTGTGCTGCAAAGAGTTCTTGAGGATTACAACTGTTCATATAATTCAAAGAAAGTGTTCTCTGTAATCCACAAACAAAATTTTAGGAGAAAGTAGGATTTTAAATTATACTTTTGTAGGTAAAATTTCTATAACAAATTAATCATGACGGAAAGAGAGAGAAGGAAATCTGTTATACATTTTAGTAAAAGATTTAGCTTTATTTAGTAATCTCAATCAGATGCTAAAAAGCCATATATCCTCATTATGTGGTCAGAATCATTATGTTTCCTTTGGTATCTACCAGTGCTTTTTTTCCCCCAGTTATTTACTTTCCCCTTTTATGAACAAAACATATTTGGCCATTTGTGGAAAATCCACAAATGATCAGAATTAGTATATGTATACTCTCAACCATTTACTTCTGCTTACTCTTTTGGGCTCTTCAGAGTGATTTTTCTGTAGAAATTTTCTCCCAGAATAGCTTTGCCTGGTGCTGAGGTTGGTCTTTTATCAGGACCTTGCATTAGTTGCCTCTTATCAGTGTTCATATCTTCAAAACCTAAATATTTCAGGTCTAAAAATAAAACCTGGCTCTTTTTCAGTACTTGTAAATTATTATTACTGTGGATGGTCGTGGAGTCATTCCTTGCAATGTTCAACGTGTTCAGTAGAAGAAAATTGATTATTTTACTTCTGAATCCAGCAGGTCTTTTATTTTGTGAAAGCCTAGCAAAAGCTCATTGATTTACACCAGAGTTGGTTTGCTGTTTTCTTCAGTCAATACTGACACATAATAAAAATCTTGACTTAGCCAGGCAGTTTCAGCAATGTCTTGTTTAGTGTCTTCAGCTGCTGGATACAACCCTGCAGCTTTGGTTTAAATAAGAATAAAACTTTTCCTCATAGCTTAGAATCTGATCACTGTATGTGATGCATGATGAATAAATTATTTCAGTCCTGGATAGTTTCGCCTTGGCAATTCTATAGCAGACAGAAAGCACTAGTACTGTTCTTATTTTCATTGTATTTCTAAATGCTTGCTCAAGGGACAGAAATTAACCAATAAGCTAGAAAATATGAATAAATTATGGCAGATATTCTGAGATGTGTTCATATGCACTAAATCTAAGCCATGGTGGATCTAGTGTTAATGTTTCATTGGCTTGGTTCCTTTGAAGGCCTAGAATTGAACAATAGGAAGTACTTGACACAAAGTAGGTGGAATTTTGTTTGTCTCTGGCTGAACCTCCTGGTTTCAGTGAGTTTATTTGAACTTCAAGGTTGCTCTGGAAAGTTCTCTGCAGAAATTGTAGACTGAAAGCTGAAGAAGGAGCAGTTAATTGTTTTAAGAATGATGCAAGGGAAATTAGTGCAGCAGCATTGCTGCCCTCATTGAGCCCAGCCATTCCAGAGGTGCAGGGAAAATCCAGGTGCTTTGTCACCTTCTCACATAAAAATGCAGACAGTCCTCAGCCAGGAACTGAGCAAACATGTTTCACTAATTTGAAGAAGAGGCAGGCACCATGATTTTCCCTTCTTTTGCTGAAAGTACTGTTAGGTTAGACCTATGGATGTCATTGAAAGATGGAATGACTTGGTGTTACACTATAAAATTCATACTGAGGCCACTGAGTAGTTCAATGAAAAATTTCATTTGTAGTATAAATAAAATTGATCTCAAGCTGCACATAAGTGATCTCTAATATTTTTTTAATTAAAATAATGTTTGGATTAAAAGAATACTTATTTTTATTTTACCTGAATTTTCTCTATCAGGCTGCCTAAATTTCTTAGAGGCCATACAGTTGGATTTATGTATACTCAGAATTTTTTTGTGTTTAATAGCTTATGATCATATCCAGTTAAAAATTGTATGCTGTGAACCCTGTTCTGTTTTTTCAGTTGCAGTCTTGGCTTGTAGAGCTTTTCTTCTTTGTTTAATGATGCTATGAGGGGCTTGGATCCAGCTTTTCAAACAGGATTTTATAATAAATATTAACATGTTTAAGGCTGGTAAAGTCCTGCCCTTTCTAATAGAGGATGGGATTCCCTTATTCCATTTTACCCTTCTGAAAATGTGCAAAGGAGTGAAGTTTCAGGTGTTCAGAGTACTAAGCACTCATTTAACAGTAACACAAAAAGACCTTGAGAAATATGTGTAGCAATGATTAATCTACCATCCATGCAACATCATTGCTGCAAACATTGCTTTTATTCAAAGTTGTAGCAGTTTCAAAGGGTCTGTTATCAGAACAGCTGTGGCTCAGGTTCAGCAAGCCAATATGTGGGATTATGTAGCACTCAGGGTCCTAAAGTCTGCAGAGTGTTATATTCATTTTACATGAAGTAGAAAAAAAACAGCTAAACAATGGTTCTTTCTATTTCTTCTGTTTTGTTTTATGTTAGTTTCCCTTAAAATGAATAGGGATGATTGTTGATTTTGGATCCAAATTTCTGTGTGACAGTAGATGTGCAGAAAGCCTTGGTCCATTTTAAAATTATAAGAAGGAAATGAATGGTTTTTATGCATTTATTTTGTTGTGCTGGTTCTGTGTATGTAACATAGAGATGCACTTAGGTAAATATATACAGTTATACACAGCTTCCAATGTTTAGATAAAATTGTTCTTGTATAGGAGCAATGGGAAGATCAAAAATGAAGTACTGGCACTAGGACAGTGGTTGTTATCAGCCAGAACTTATAATCAATATTTCAAACAGGGTTATAAACGAGTTTGAGAATTGAAAGATAGGGAATTAAACTTTTTTTTTCTTTTCTGGAGAGAACCTATTGCAGATGCTTTTATCTTGAAGTGAGATGCTCTTTCCTAAGTAAAACATAATGATAAAAAACAGAATACCCATAAGGGAAGCTCAGCTTGTGGACAATGAGATGACTCTGCAGGAAGGATCTGAAAACTGAATGTGCATTAGAGCATTAAGGACCTAAATTTTCAAACAAAATTCACATGCACGATAAGCTCTTTCTCAAATTAACAGGACCTTGATTGTGTTTGTGTTCATGTTCCTTGTGAGTTTTTAAGTGTACCTTTACTTCAAGTTCCATTTTGTCCTGAAAGTGTAGATATTAAGTTTGAGAAACAATCCTAGCTAGAATTTCCATCAATAGATGATGAGCAAGAAAGTAAACATAAGCTGGTCACGATACACGATGCCCTTGCCCATGTGGTGACAATGTTCAGATAAAGACAATTCATAAAAGATTAAAGAACTGACTTTTCAAGTACTTTTAACATATTTGGCTAGATGAATGAGTAATTGAGTGTCATCATATGGTTAAGCCTTTCAAACCATACATTAATTGAGATATCCTAAATGTTGACTGAATCCTCAAAAATATGGAAACCAAATGTGAAGCTCACTGCTATGATCTAATTACATCCTCCTTCTCAGATGGTTTCCTTAGTAACTTTAATGTTATTGATGCATTCCTCATATGCTGCAATACTTACATGTGTAGGTCGAGTGTCTCAGTGCATTTTTTTGGTGGTGGCTTTATTTTATCTGGTTCCTTTCAGAGCTTTCTCTCCCCTTTGGATAGCTTGTTAAAGCAGGAAAGGAGAGAAATGCAATGTGCTTTTATTATTCATGCACCACCAGGGCCATAAAACAGGCTGCAAAGGTTTTGAATGTCCTGCCTGGCGCAGCAGGCACCCTGGCTAAATATTGTAGAACATCACCCCTCCTCAGACATGGTGGAAAAGAACAGGCAATGGCCATTAGTAGACTTTAAAATCTGTAAGAAAATTGCATATTTGTGTCAAAAATGTGAAAGCAGTTATCGATTAAATGGCATTAGAGTGCCCTTTGCTTTAAAAGACATTCAAAATAGGAGGCAATGCTCAGGATCAGTAATAGATTTTATATTTGTGACTTGAAAAAGTAGCAGTACCACATAATTTAAAATCAAATGATTCCTTGTGATTCTTGCTCATATATTAAATTTTCTTTTGTGTCCTCTACACATCTGTTAAAGCATCTGTGACCAGCTTCCCTTCTGCCAAAAGATGGAAGAATCTCAGGATTTTTTGGAATATGGCATTATTTGTCCCATCATGCACAACTTCAATTGGGCCAAATTTTTCCTACCAGCAGAAAGTAAATGAAACAATAAATATTTTGTCATGAGTCAATGCAGAATGTGAAGTTCTGCTAGTTTAGTTACCTAAATTGTGATTTGTGTAAAGAAAGGCTGATATGGTTTTCTTTTTTTAAAAGCTGTTTGTGCACAGTGTGTATAACTTTGGGTGACCTCTAGCAGAGGAGGACCTGTTGGTTGCAGCTGCAGTATCTGACTCCTGAGTCTTAAAAGTTTTTGATTGCCCAGAGCACAGAATACTTTTTCCCACAGTTGGAGGTGTGTATATTTGCTGGATTTCTCACTCAGCCCAGTGAAACTACCCATTTTTATCATTGCTTTGTTTACAAGTGTACAGAGTACAAAGGCTTTTCCTTTAATTTTATCTCAGGGTAAAATAGCTAATGTGTTTTGACATGCTATCTAAATGACACTCAAACTAGTATATGGACTAACTCATCCATAAGTCATTTCTTTTATACACATGTACTGCTGTGTCCAAGAAAAAGAGTTATATTGGCTGCAAGAGTTTGAATAATAATGGTCATTAATATGTCGAATTGAGGGTCACCACATTCATCCCACATATCAAATCCCCTTTCAATGAGATCAGTTCCATCAGCTGTCAGATTCCATTAAATATATCCCCCAGACCTACTGACCAGCTGACAGTAGAGAAACTCAAAACCATACACCCACTATTAGCATTATAAAATGTGAAATCAGCTGGAAGGAATGATAGCAGAACTGAAAACAAAATAGATGAAAATCTATAATGCCCTTGTGTCTTCCTAAACAGAAACCCCTAAGACTTAAAATGCCCCCATAAAACATGGAGGTAAAAACAAAGGTTGTCACATTGTTTTCTTCATAACCTATAATGATTCTTTTACCTTTTGTTAATGCAAGATTTGCATAAATGTTTCATGAGGTTAATACAATGCATAAACTGAGCAGTTTATTAAGCAACATCTGTGCTGTTTTCTCAGATAATGCAGTGTTGTTTCCAAGTCACTGAAATATAACCTATCATAAGGTTTTGGTTGTTAAAATACTTGTTTTGCAAGGCCTGTGATCACATCTGACATTTTTAGCAGATGCCACAGTAATACAAAAGAATTCCTCAATACCACAATATGTGTTAGCAAAGCACCCTGTAAGAAGTGGATAATATTCCACTGAGCTGCTATAGTTCAGTGCTGTGCAAAAGACATGAGAACATCTCATGTGTCATCTTTCAGATAAAAATACCCCATTTCAAAACTGGCACAACTGCCATGAGACTTTTATCAAACGAGATCTTATCATCCTTGTCAGTTTTTGACTTTGCCATAAAATCACTTTATAGTTTTTTTTTTAAATTAAGAGTGGGAAAAACTTTGCACGGCCACAATTTTATCTTGATATTGGTGCCATATGGGAGTCTTTTGGCAGAGAAAAAAAAAGTTATGAGACCAATAATTTTTAATGAAACTTGGCTTAGCTCTTGAAGCAGGTCATGCAGATAAAAAGTGGGCACATGAATTCTGTGCCTTATTCTCCTGTTTCTCTGGCAAGACTTGGAGAAATGTAGTTTCAATTAAACCAGGGCATAATGGAGATATGTTTTATATTATTGATTCTGTTAGAAATAACTTGGTTTTTTTTTTTTTTTTTTTTTTTTTTTCCATGTGCTTAACTTACTCTTCATCAAGAAGTATGATAATTCTGATCTGTGAAATTTGCATTTTTATCTGCCTTCCCTCACAAATCCCTGATTTTTTTGGTTGTTAATGTGAAATAATATAATATTTTCCATGTAAGGCTTCCTCAAATTGTGAGGATGCAGGCCCTAATAACGTAAAGATGTTTTATATTGACTTAAAGGTTTTATGATTACCACTGAGGTAGGAAAGATTTTTTTAGAAACTTTTAATGATTGCAGCAATTACTTTGCCCTGTATAAATTTGTACACTGGAGTTTATGCTTTTGTGTCCATGCAAAATGTCCACTGGCCAGCAAGGTCGTGTCTGTGAGAGCAGTTGTGTTGGTCCCAGCTAAATTCCAGGTTGGGTGACAGTGGCCCAGAGCCTGAATGGCTTCTTGTGTTTCCATTTGAGCAGATATGTTTACTTTCTGATCTATCTTGGACAGCGTTGGTTTGCTTTTGAACAGTTGCCAGATCCTGCAACATGGAAGGGAGAAAGTTTCCCTGCTGCTGAAGGGCACTTGCTTCAGCAGGAAAATGTACCAAGGTGCATAAAATCCTAGCAAGTCAAACCAAAATTGTACAACTTTATATATCAAAACTCATTCTGAAGACTTTGGCTCAGTAGCAGAAAGGAAAAGGCTGAATCCAAATGAAACAAGGGAAATTTAGGTAGCAATAATGGCACAATTATCCCATTAGAATTTGTCTGGAGTACTATTGTTAACACACAGTTAGTTTCAGTGTGAACCTAGGATGCACAAGGAATGCAAGATCAGACCCTATATAATGAAGGGATCATTTACACACATTATCCCCACAATGAAATGCTGTCACCCCTTGGTGGAAAACACAGCTGCTTTTTAAAAGCTGCTTTACTGTAATAAGTGTGCAACTAGAGCTGGTTGAAAACCACAAATTCTATTTTGTGAAACATTTTAAACTTTCATAGTTGGCTCCATTTTGCAGGTTCACAACAGAATATTTATTTCTACCCCACATTTTAAAGTATTCTGTTCATAATTGTAGATTATTTTGAATTTTAAGGATTTTTTTTTCTCAAAAACATGTTTCAGTAAACTAAGAATATTATGATTTGAAAATTACTTTGAACTCTTCAGGATATTGTTTTTAAACAAATGATGTGTTGCTAGCATATAATTTTAGAAAAAAAAATCGAAAGGGAGAATAATGGCCAGAACTGTTTAAACATAAAATCCCTCCTAGCCTGGGTATAGGAGTCAGAAAGCAGACTTATAGAGGAACACCAAGTAAATAATGTAAATAATTTTCATCTGATCATCCAGATGAAAAGTTTTTTTTCTTACATGCAGAGATCATTACTTTTCTCATTCCTTTTGAAAGCAGAATATCCCAGTTTTGTTCTTCAGTTAAAATATGTATTGTCCCCTAATGTATTAAGGGTGGTGTATTAGAAACAAAAAATATATGAACATCAGAAGTTTCACATGTAGAAGAGATGTGATTTTTTCCAACCTTCCTCAGAGTAATTTTTCTGATTTTTTTTTTTCTTTCTAATTTTTATGTCTGTCAATAAATGCAGTGCCTCAGCTGTGGTGGTGGTGCCCAATCAGGTGATCTTTGCCACTGGTCCATGCAACAACTGTACTGTCCACATGGTTCTGCCATTGGGATCACCAGTTACACTTGGTACATCTCCTTTGCCAGGAGTCTGTACCTGGCACAAGGGACACGTCAGGAGGGAACAGTTTGGTTGTCATCAATTTGGACATCATTCTCAGCTTTGCTGGGTCTCTGAGCTCCTTACAGTGACTCAGTTACTTAGGCCAGTGGGACAAATCTATTGATGACAAATCTTCTTACTTGTTCCAGCTAATTGGCAAATAGTGTTTTAATTTTGGTTAAATGGCATTAGATCTAATGACCAGATGTCTACAAATTCACCACAGCAGAGGGAAGGTGGTCCTTATCTCTCCCTCTGCTGGGAGTTCTGCCACATCTTCCTGCTATTTCTTTGAAATAATTTGATTCATCAACCTGGCAAAAGTAGTTCCCCACCCAGAGAAGGTTATGGTTTCCTGAGGTCTCACAAGTTGTACTGACTCAGAAAAGTCAGATGAGTGACAATAAGGGAAGGTGTATGGAGGGACAGGACTTACCCTCAGAAGCAGAAGAGAAATCAGTTCAACTCAGAGTGAAGCTGTTTCTTAAACTATTTGGGATTATTTGGCTGGGGTTGCTGTAGAAGCTAATATTTTTGCATTCTTATTGCCATCAGACTTTGGCTTTTGGGGGGTTTTGTTTCTTTATCTGGAGAAAAGCAGCTCCACAGGGTGAGTCCTTCTCTTAACACATTTTGCATTTGAGTTGTGTCTGTATCATGTTCCAATAGATCTGTTGCTCGTTATGGGGTTTCTCTTCTGTGAGTTGATCCACTTGATCAGATAAATGCCAGTGCTGGAAGAAGCAAAGGGACACTAATATATGACCAGGAGAAGGGGTGAAGTTGGAGTGACTGGGACTTTGGCAGTGTTTTTCTAGATAAACTGTAGGCAGTTCTATGTGAGTCGGGTTTGCTGTGCATTGCTTCCTGCAATAGCAAGCTATGGCATCAAAGACTCAATCAGAATTGACTGAGTTATAGAGTTTGGTGCTTATTTATTTATTATCTGAAGACTGAAAACACTCAAAGGAATGGCAAAGTTTTTTAAACACCTCAGAAAAATATCATGATGTGGATATTTTTGTGGGTGTCTTTGTTTTTAGTTTTAGACATTTCAAATAGGATATGAAGAAATCCTAAGCCCTGGCCTAGCCCTGCACAGACTAAAATGAATATGAGCTTTGACTTGGATTTCACTCAGAGTATGCTTAACATGTTAGCAGCCCCAACGTGGCTCCCTGGCAGAGACTGGAGTCTGAAGACAATCTGGATTTATGGAGAGATGGCTCTACATTACACAGAGTTCTGTTTATAAAACAAACTGAAGGCTTTTTACAAAAATGGAATCCTTTTGAGATTATTCCTCATTAATATTGCCTAATTGCAGCTCTTTGATCTTTAATTCCCTTGGCCCTCTCACCTCCTCTCCTCACTGTTAATGGATGCTCTGGCCCTGGTTTTCCAGGCAGGATGAGCCTGTTTCAGATGCTCAGAGCTGGCTGTTAACAGCCATCTGTTGCACACAGGACTCTCTTGAAGTCACTGCATTTCCAGATTGATTTCAGTGGGCTTCAGGCCATGCTTTCTGTAACAGACTTTGCTGCAGCCCTTTTTGAGGATGGGTACCAGCAGTAACTAACACACCAATGGACGTGTGCAATCACGTGTATGAAAATGTCCCTGGGCTTTTTCTTGGCTAATTAATCAACATCAGTGTCACATTATTATTGGTTTCATTTTAAATGTGTTTCTAAAGCAGAAAACATTTTCATTCTGGCAGTTCCACAGGAACAAAACAAGAAACACTCTAGCATTTGTGTATGACAAATAAAAACCATTATTTTTGGTGCATTTTCTTAAGGTATAGAGAATCACCTACAAGCATTCAGGTGCAATCCAAGCATTCCAGAAATAAATCCTATGATGACAGGTGACCCTATAAAAAGACTTGTGGCCCCATACAACCATGGTTTACACTTTTAAACTTTGTATTCTGATCTTTCTCTCTATGGAAAATGGGACTCAAAAATTGAAGTAGTTGCTAATGCAACTTCTGTGTAAACCTAGGCCAAGGTCTAGGAAAAACTGATGGAAAGGTTTTCAATAGATGTGCTATGGTTTGACTCTCTCAGCTGGAGCACAGTGATTTCCTGAAAGAATCCTCATAAAAATTATTATTTTTACTTGTATTAATTCTTTTACTTGTATTCTGTGTCCATTTCTGCTCATCCCTATCTTAAATCTATTCAACATTCCAGAGGAAACCTTCTAATTCATTTTGAGGAAACACTTCAATTTGCATCAGGGGTCATACGCCCATTAGAGGAAATAATGTGACCTGCCTACTTATCATTTACAAACAGCTCTGCTAAACCACATTTCTGGATTTTTAAAGGAAATTCTGCAATATAATAATTGTATCTATTCACGCTATTTGTAATTTCCAAATGGTAAATCATCATCTGTAAGAAATGCTCTCAATCAAGAGAGAAAAAGACATATAATTATGTCATTTATAATGAATTCTGAAGGAAACAAAGACTTAAGAGGAAAAACTCCGGAGAAAACCAAGGAAGAAATCCACACAATAATACCAGTTGCTCCTAAGAAGATGCATAGCTGATGAAAAATTTGCATTTATTATATGAAACTCAACATCAAACACTTCAGTGAGGGAACTGTCAAAACTCTGGAGTCTAGGCAAACAAGACCTGACTTTTATTAGATAAATTACATACTCTCCTTCTTTTGTAAGCATCAATAAAATCAACTTTTTGACAAATAGCTATCTCCTGGGTGCGAGTTCTGAGGATTGCTGCTAATCTTCATCTTTTGAAGCATCCCAAGGATTAAAGGCATATGTCAATAACAGTGGCCCATGACCTTTGTGTGGAAGGTACCAGTGTCTCTTTGTAACAGCTCAGTCTGTGATGTGAGATGATATGTACAAATGCTGAGAAACCATGGAAGAACCCTTGCTGTGCAGAAACCTGTATACTCAGGAAAGATGTTTTCACACTTTAGGGCTCTTGAATGGCACATGTTGTCTGGCAGAATTTGGCTTAATGCATTTACTTTTAATGACAGCTTTAACAAATGACATTGATTGAAAAAACATATATCCTTTAAATAAAGGAAGTAATAAGAGAAAAACAAAATATAATATCCAGTTTTCTACTGACATTTCTGTCTGCCGTCTAGATTTACCACAGACAGAATTAATTTTAGGTCAAACAGCTTCTGTGCAAGCACTAATTGTTTTTTACTCTCATTTTGTAGATATTTATTAGACCAGACTCTTCTGTTTTGCTAGTATAAATCAATAACTCAGTTAAAGACAATGTAGTTACATCATCATAAACCTGGTAAGGGAATAGCTTACTGGATAAGTGAGATGATGATAATAATATCAGTAGCAGAAGTGAAGGAGTGGAAACTCAGGGATTAGGTTTTCTGTCAGCTGTGGATGTAAAATACCTCACTTTCTCCTGCCATGGTATGCAGGGTATGATCAGGGCAGAAAGTCAAAAATCCCTCTGAGGTTGTTGGATGGACCTGTATATTTGTATATGATAGTGAAATTGAGTCCTAAAATCTCACCTTCTACTCCTGCTGGTGACATTGATTTCAAAGGCACACATAGCTTGGTTAAAGAGCAAAGATGTAGCTGCCTTCTCTGTAGTCCCTGGGCCATCAAGAAGAAGCTGCTCAAAGTAGTAAAAACAAATTTGAGATTTGCTGTCCCAGAGAAAGGGGATTGATTCATTCCTGTATAGGAAATAGAGAGTGAAGAAGGGGCAGCTGAGGCTGCACACTGGAGCTGGTGACAGTGGATTTGAAATCTGTTGCTGAATAGGGGTCCCACAGAGGTCTGCAGCCTCCTGCCAGATCCTGACTCCTCCTGTAGCAGTATCAGTGCCAAGCATGGTTTTGTAGGGTTCAAGCACAGACAAAGGCCATTGCACTGCAGATATTGTACTGCCCCATGTGAGTTTGCTGCTTTGGCAGTGGCCTGATCTGGTGTTGCCTATGGCCAAATACTATTCATGGAGTTAGGATTTTTCTCTGTATTTGTACTAGCACAGCATTACAAAATCTGTCTGGAAATAATTTAAAAGGATGTAAAGTGAATTTTGGGATCCTCAGACTAACACAACTCCAGAACTTGTGTTCTTAGCATTCTTGTCCTGACACTGCATGTACTCCTCTGTCATTCTGATTTCATCCATTATGCTGGTTTGGTGTAAGGACAGTTGTCCTTTCCTGGTAATTCAACACATCCTAAATGAGAGTTAATAAAAGTGAGGAATAAGGAAAAAATACCCAAACAAACAGCAGGAAAACAGTAACCTACCTGGACTGAACCTATGTGCACCCAGTGTCTTTCTTACCAGTGAATGGAAGTTCTTCAGGCCACCATACAAATCTGAGTGAGAGGAAAATGCTGTCATTACTACCACTGGGGCTGCTGCTTTCCTGATGTCATTATAGTTCTGCCTATCAAGATAATTAATCCTGAGAAATAACATATTGTCAGTGTTGGTCAGTGTCCTGAGAAAACAATTCAGGTTATCAAGGAAAGTCTGGTCCCTCCTCATATCCCATAGCACATAATTAAAAAATGAAGCAGACATCCAATAAGGAAATTAAGTGGAATGAACTGAAGCAGGCAGCTATTCAGGTGACTGCCTATACTCTCTATCTTATCATAACTCTCATTGCTGCAGAATTACTGAGTGTGCTTTGCATAACACTTACAATTATTAGATATATTGGGAGTTGGTGAATATTTTTTTTCCACTGCTGAATATCATTAAAAGCAATTAACAGATATGAAACAGAAGCATAAGGTCATTGTTCTTTGTAAGGAGATAGAAGGGGAGGGAATTTATGCAGCTGTGTCTGGCAGAGGGCAGAATGTAAGTTTCACTGAGTGGGGAGAAAACGGATTAATAAGGTGTAACCTGGATCAGAGATGGAGGAATTTTTAAATATATGCAAAAAGTGAATTAAAGCCTGTGCATCTGGAACTTCACAAATATCTTTCAAGTTCTGCCCTCAGACAGTGATTTACACAGTTTCTGCTTTGTGAAATAGTTTGAGCATTGGATTGCTTTTCTCTCCTTTTCACAGATGCCATGGTCACCTCTCTTCTGTTAGCTGACAGGTTGACTGCTTTAGGAAGTGATTTCTCTAATTTTTAAGAACAGAGTTTTTGCTGTCCAAGGGCTCCATATGAGCTGTACAGGTGGAACACAGTGTGCTCTGGCTGATGTCTTGGCACTTGTAGTGGAAGAGAAAGTCAGCTCAAGGCTGCAAGCAAAGGCAGCAGAGGTCTATCCATCTGCCTGAGAAATGTCTCGTTTCCTTTGGGAGAAGAAGCTTTCCATTAGAACTAAGTGAAATTTTAGAATTAGTGAAGCAAAAAGCAGAACTCACAGAAAATGGAATGATTACTCCTTCAGAAAAAAAAAATCAGAATTTTCTTGAAACACTGTTGACCATCATAGTGAAGTGCGTGTATGTCATTAAAAACAAATTCATAATGTAGTGTCAAGTGCTCACAGGACTTTTCTCATACTAGTTCACCTGCCATGAAAAAGATTCTAAGATGAGTTTCTGTATATGTGAATGGAGCCATGAATATCTGAGCAGTTTGGTTCCACCTGTCTGCATAATACCTGAAAGTCATGGATGTGGAAGGTCAGTGATGTGATAAAGAGATCACAACCAGTGGGGATGTAGAATTTTTTGCAAGAGAGCTACCAGGGGACAGCTTCTTCCCTTTCAATGGAATAACAATGGTGGAGTTCCCCAGAGCATTTGCCTGCCTGAAAATAAAGCCTTAAAAATCTTTGGGCCAGATATACCCAACTGTGTGTGGGTTTGTCACTGCAGTGTATGCCAAGTGTCAGGGAGTTTTTAACTTATGGCTCCCATTACAGGCACAAGCTGCACAAAACACCAAAGACTATCAGAGAACACTTGCCAGCTCACTGCAACAGTTATAGGGTGGTTGTGTGATTTAGGGTTTATAGGGTGTGGCTTCCTTATTGGTCACTGATTGTTCACTGTGAGCCTGGGGAAGGATCTGACCCATACAGGCAGAGACAAGGAGGCTCTCCTACACAAAGAGCTTCAGAATTTATCATTCCTTTGCTCACTCTTCCCAATTTTCATCCTTTCCAGTAACCTAAGACTTGTAATGACAAGTATTTTTGAAAGTTTGTTTTTCTTACTACTTTTCTTTGGTCTGTACTGTTCGTGTAAATTGTAAAACGATTGTACCTTCCATAGTTGCTAACTTGCCAAGGATTTGGTCCTGCAGATTTTAGCAATCCTGCCAAAACCTTTTCTTTGCTGAATTTCTTTTGTTTTTATGTTGTGCATTAGTATTCCAGCGTTCAAGGCTCAAAATTTACTTCTCTGTAGCTCAAGGCACAGTATTAACTTTGTTCTGTATATTGCCCAAGAATTTTTCACATTAGGTTTGTTTTGATATTGAGAATATTTTTGATAATTGAGTTAGTTCTAGAGTACAATAAGGATTTTTTTTCCACTATGTTCCAGGCCTGCTTTATTTTTGCTTCAGTTTATCTCATTTTTCACGTTCTCTCACTGAACAGTATTCCAGTCATTTTAAAAACACATAATTTTTTGTCAGGAATGATCTGGCCTCTCTTCTTATAACATGATAGAGTAACATTTATTGTCATAAGTATGACAACTAAGGAAGATTGAAGTGTGACAAAAAATGGGGCCAGTAAAACCTTTCAGAACAAACTGAGACATGGTGTAAGTCAACACATATTGACTAAATTGTGATGAAATCATGCTTGATCAGGCTGTACTTGAATTTAGATGTTATTCCTTTCTAAAATATATGTTATAGCTTTCTTAATAATTTATTTTCAATGGGCAAGGCTTAGAGGCTTTGAAAGGACACCTTGCTGGTCCTGAATTGACTCTATTTCTACCTTCCTATTTCCTCCAATGGAATGGAAAGCTTAGTATTAACAGGTTTTGCCAAATTATTTCTTTTTTTTTTTTTACATTATTGTCTTTCAAGAATAAAATTCACTTGATTCTTGATTTTTTCACAATTTCTGCAGTTTATGAGATTATTCATTTGGTGGACTCTCTCTTAAGTGGATATGTGTTTGCACTGCAGTCTTCTCCTGAGGTGTGCTGTTACCTTTTCATAAATGGCAAAAGTCCTATAATGAGTAAACTCCTTTCTAGTTGCCAGTGGCTGAGACTATTTTGTAAAGAAAAGTAAGAAAGTTAGCAAGTTAACAAACAAGAAGTTAAAGTTCTGGGATTTTTTTTGTGGGACTGGGTTTTTTTCTGTCTGTTTTTTTTCTTTTTTTTTTTTTTTCAGATCCTAAACTCTTTTCTAATATGTTCTGTATATGAGGACCAGTTTCAACATTTATCACAAGCAAACCACTGTGCTATTCCAAACATGATATATTTCACTTTAGTACTGCTGACTTCAGCTTACTAATTGCCTGACAGCATTTTCTTTGTTAAGCTTTAACTGTGATCATCACACTTTTGTTGTACTGACAGTAGAAATATTCAGTAACAGACGACCTAAATACATCATAAGCACAACTGTACTAATCTTTCATAATGGGTGTGCTTTTGGAATTATATGGAACACGTGCATATAATCATTGTCAGGAGCTACATGCATTCAAGTCTCCAAAAGCATCAACTGAAAGCATTATCTGACAAAGCATTCTGATGCTCAATACACATGACTTAAAAAAAAAAAAAACCCAAAACACAAAAACAAAAAAAGCAAACAAAAGAAAAAAAAAAACCCACAAAACAAAACAACAAACAAAGAAAAACCAAAACAAACAAATTAAAACCCACACCCATAAAGATACAGTTTTTATTTTATAGCCAATTGAAGCTGCTTATTATATCAGAATCAGCAGGACAGACCTATCATCACCTGCATATGGTCTGGATCAAACTAGTCAATTCCTTTTGTGATGATATGAGCCCACAGAAATCCACAGGCCCTCTTTCTGCTGAATTGACTAATGTTTCTTGTTTTTTAGAAAAAAGGCAAACTGCATACATCATGTATGCTTGGAGAGATAGTGTCCGGAGAGATCTAATTTTGCACAGAGGAGAGTTCTGTAGCTTTGGTTGAACAAAGACTGATTTGCTGCTGCTATCAATTTCTAATTGTTTGAAAGGGAAGGTTCAGTTTCCTGGCACATAAGCAAAGGTGTGGGAACTCAAAGGCTTGTGCTACGTGTCTGCTTCCACACCAGCTTATTTGAATTCACTTTGCAAGTTTTTGTTCCTACATGTTCTGTACTCACTTAATATAAATAAAATTTCATTTGTGAAATTTCTCATAAAATTTCATTTGTGAGAGCTGCTATCAGCTTCTATACATCAGTGAGGAAACCTACATTATGAGCCATGATGTAGTACAGAAATTTTGCAGTCCCTTAGCAGCTGTAGCAGCCCAGAGCTGTGCAGGCTGGTCCACGCTCAGCAAACTCCTCTGAGCCAGGGAAGGGCATCCCTGTGACCCCCTGCTCTCAGCAGCTTTAGTCCTTCACCAAAGGGCCTGAATTTGTCAGAAGAGAATCTCAAAACTTCAACTATTTTTAATATGAATTAATTTCTCTTCCTGACAATAATATTGTACTAGCAGTCTTTCAAATCTGACTTTGAATTACATAAACAATGCTGATTACATGTCAGGGCTGTTAAAATGCTCTGCATTTGTCGTGTTTAGGCATACAGGGATTTTCAAAAGCATCTCTGTGGTTCAGGATTTAGTCCGTTTGGAATCTCTCATTCCTTTAGCTTATTGTGTCATCCTTGTCTGTTCTTAATGATCTCCTGTATGATGTTTAATGATCTCTCAGAAATAGATATATGCCATGGAAGATCTGCCATCTCTCTCTGTTTACTAAATATTTCCGAAAGGGGCACCTCTGTGCTCACAGACCTGTCCTGTATATATACCAAAATAAAAGGGCTTTGCAAAAGATGCTCTTTTCCAAAATACATGAGGAGGAGCTGTTCATGAACATCTCCTTCTGCCTTTGTTTTTTTTTTTTTTTTTAGCTGTAGTTTAGTGCCAATGGAATGGCTAGAAATAGTAACTCAATTCTATGGTGACAATTCATCAAGAACCTTTATTTTTATAAGGCCCCAACAACATTTTATGTATAAGATTCAGCGTGGTGTGTGATAAAAATGTCTAACGTCAGCCAGTGACTTTCATCTAAATGAGTACTGAAGGAACAAAGGAAAATAAGAAGGTTCATTAAATGCAACTCACATTCAAAACTGAGCAGACTGAAATTTGAAAAATTGGGTGTATTTGCAGTGAGGTTCATAGTTTTGCATATATTGCATCACAATATTGGGACAACTTTTAAAGTGAAGATTTTTAGAACCATTTAAAAAAATGAGAATTACTTGTACATTATAATGGACACAAAACAAGCAATGATCCCTAGTAAGAGCTACCTGTTTTCTGAAAAACTTTAGATACAGTTTTACACTATTGATTTCCCTGTGGGCATCTTATTTGCAGCCAGATTATTAAATGAACTGATTAATGATGTTTCTTTTTCTAAATATTTATGCATGGAGCACTCTAGTTGTGCACATGTGTCATGCTGTAGCCTTCTTTGAGAATAACTCCTTTCAGGTCCAGGTGGGTGCACTCCAAATCAGTTATATTCTGAAATAAAGTAAGTATAGATTTGAAAAATCACAATATTCCAGGCTGATTTGACAGACCAATCAGAGACAGCTTATGCTGAGAATTTAAAATTTATGTTATGTTTCTGGTTGATTATTAATATTTTGTTGTATTTCATATAAACAATAATTTAATTTATTTCTAACTGCAAGAGAACTAGGAATTATTAGCTTTGTAAGTAGTATCAGTGACTTTAATTCTGCTGTTTATGAGCAGAAAAGACACAGGTGTCAATGCAAAATTCATACCAGATTCATGGAGAAGAAAGGTCTCCACAATTATATTAGTGCAGGGGAAAAGAATAGCAATTTGAAATATTTGTTATCAAATGATATTTCAGACTATTAATGTAAACAGTGGTATCTATTTTTACTCTTTATAGTTTACAGTTAATACTTTTCTTAGTTGATATTGTCTTTTTCATGTGCCCATTTTTATAAGAAAATGAATAATGAATTAATTTTAAAAATAGGAGCGGCAGTAAAATTTTAAAGTTTACAGCAAACAACTTCACACAGAAATGGAAATTTGCAGTGATTTTTGTGCAGTACATCATTATGGCATTGGTCCTCTTGCCAAGCTTACAGAGCATATTTCAGTCTGTGTGACTTTGAAGAATGTGTTCTCTTAAGCCTTAACAATGTCAAGCTTCATAACACAAGAGCTAGTTTGCTTACTTCCTACTTTAAATTGCTCGTAATTTGAGACATGCAAACATTTCCACTTTATAAAGCAAGGCTACTAAACATATTATTGCTCCAACCTGCAAGTTTTATAGCCTCTGTATATTTAGAAAGCTGTGCTTTATTAAAATAAACTGTAAAGAGGCTTAACTCATTATAGAATCTGCGAGTGTCTAAAATGAAATATCTTCCATTTATTATAGGGATTTAGGAAAGTTTGAAGAAAGACTATAATACTGTTGTTGTAGAAACAGGATGTTGACTATTTTTTTGGGCCTCTGAGGTTTGTAGCTGGAAATACAATTTATTATGGGATAGGTCTGTCTACAGTTAGCCTGAAAAAAAATTACAATTTTGCTTTGTGCAGCCTTATGGGTCATCACCCTGAGTTGAGCAGAAATCCTTTCACATACTTCAACAAAGTAGATTTATGTAGCATCGCTTAATTTTAGATTTAAGTTGATAGAGTACTCACTTTTTCATAATTTTATCTCCTTGATGAATCCATCCTGGAAGCCATGAATGCAATGTAGAACTCCTGACCTCACAAAATTTTGTGACTTTTTTAAACACATATTTGGATGAAAATTTGAGGAGATTTTAGTTCTGCCTTTATTCATAGAAATGAGAATTTAACTGTTGACCTTTTGGCATTCATATTTTACTATAATTATTTTTTTTTATTCACTTTTGGGCTCAGGACCACTACTGGTTAGAGATAACAGTTCCAAAGGGAAAAAAAGGGTTTTTTTTTCACAAGGCTAATTCATGGTCTGTATGTTGTCTTCTTAGATGTTGGCTGTTACCATCTGATTATGTAATGTATCTTTATGTCAGTCACATTTTTCAGGGCTGTTCCTATGCTGAACAAAAACAATCACTGCTGAATTTTGATAGCTTCTATCCTTGTAGGAGCATCTCAGAAAAATTTTTTCTTTGACTTTACTGTAGGAAGATTGACTTGTCTAACCAGAAGATTTCCAACAGGAAAAAAAAATAAAGTTTAGGTCTTAATGGTTTGCAAAGTCCTTAAAATTATTGAGTGTAATAGGAGCAGGACTGAAAGCCCTTACAGAGGAGCAGTGAGTTTTCCCAGCAGAGGTGTCTTCCCTCTTTAGCCTTCCATTTCAGCTGGTTGGTGGCACAGAAGCAAGAGCACCTGTGGAATTCTGAGGCTAGGAAGGGACTGTGCATATATGCATTATTTTATTTAGACAGACATATTTTTTGTTCTAGCCAGAGTAAAAAAAGTGGCTGGCTTTTAGAATTGCTGCAAAATGCCTGGTTGTTTCAAATACTGTATGTCCTAGCAGATATAAACAGTAAATCCAGCGTGCTGACACAGTGGAAGCTCTGGAAAAGGGGTGGGGTTAAAAGAGACCTGCTCTGCTCTCCTGTGTCCATGGCAGCTGGGATTCCCACCCTGCCTGGGAAGAGATGGAGAGTCTGTAGCAAGAAAAGCTTTGACCAGATCCAAAGCTGCTGCACACTCATACAGAAGGTTTAAATCGATGTGGGTGGTGTGTAAAGGAACATGAGCAGCAGCCTGGAAATAAAACAAGGCCTAAACGAAGGGAAGAAACTTTGTCTGAAATGAGATTGCATAAGAGTGACAATTATAGAGACTGGAAGGACGTGGAAAGTTCTTTACTAGCTACAAAATCAAATCCGTGTGAGAAAAAGGGAAAGCATTAGATGTGTTGCAATGGAGTACATGAAATAGGTAGCTGATACTTAGTTTTGCTGCTATTAACCTTTTAATTGCATAGTTCATGTAAATTGGCCAGAAAGGCCAATCATGTACCAAGAAAGTTGGATAAAATATATCCACAAAAATATTTGAAGTAGTGTTTACTACTATGAAATGCACAGACTTCTATGAGTTTCTTAACTGTTTGGGGTGTTTTTTGGTGTTAAAATGGATATTTCCTATTTTCTTTCCCACCTCTTTTCTTATGAATGTTGAACAAATCTCAGCAAATTAATTATCCTGAAGGTAAGAAAGCTGCAGGCGTCAGCCAGTTTCTAGTGGGCATAAAACAACATTCATTGGTCCCACTACCAGAATTGACTTACATGATTGTTACAGGTATGTTTTAAACCACTCTTAACTGCCTTTTTTAGAGAAGTTTTACAAGGAAACTGCATCTCCACAACTGTATTTCCAAAACTTTTTTATAACTAAGAACTGGAAGACAAGAAACTTTGGATTCTCTCAGATTAAGGAAGGTTTTGAGCATGTGGTCATTAACCTATTGCATGAAAATTGAGATGTCTCCCTCTTTGATCACACCTTCCTCCTGCAGATGTACACTGGACAAGTTCTGATAATCCCTGCCAGACTGCTGTGCTCTGGAAGCTTGGTTCTTAGGGAACATAAGAAAACTGCCTTCTTGTTGATCATGTCATCTTTAGCTGCTTAATAACCTCAAGATACTTCCTTCTGCTGGTGAGAGGGCTGTTTCATCAAGTGTAAAAGAGACTGTTAAGCACTCAGTAAACATTATTAAGGGACTTGTAACCAATTATAGACTTTTAGCAACTGTGGGGTCAGGGAGGAGTTTGAAGAATTCCTTTACTGGCTGTAGAAGCCCAAAGTCCTCTTAATCTCATTTTAGATGCTGAAGTTCTTTTGCAGATTTGAACTTTAGCTTCCCAAGTATATGGAACTTAGGTGCTTAAAAAGAATCATCTGTGGATCATATTTTGTATATCCTTGAACATATCCTAGTTCAGTTACCCACCAGAATGATTTTTAAAGCACCACTTTCCTACGCTTTGAAGTGGTGATAATGGAGCTAACAGGCATAATTAAGGAGCTATTCCAACTGTAACATACATGCTGTATTTCTTTGTTTTGTACTTGTTGCTCTTTGATGGCTGTTTTAATGAATGGCATATGCTAAGCAGTTAATTCTGTACCACTTTACACCCTTAGTCATAAATCAGCTGAAGTTCTGCCCTTCTTCTTTTTCACCCCCCTTCTCAAATACTTATCACAGTTTCCCCACTATTTTCCTTATAACACATGGTGGGGTGCATAACCTGAATCAAGGGCTAAGTTTTTCAGAAATAATTAAATAATTAAAAATAATTAAATAAAATAACTTCTGTTATTTAAAGAAAAGCATGTACTTTCAGTGAGTATCTGCCAGCTAACCCAGAGACCAGCAGCAGCCCTCTGCAAAGTCTGAAACAGGGCAGTTTTCACTGCCTTTACCCCATGTGTCTCTGTAATTGGGAAGGAATTGATTGTGGCCCTGCAGGGATTGCAATTCCTCATTCTGTGTGGAAAAGACAACCTGGTTAGAGTGGTACTGGTGTAGGAAGTGGTAAAAACATTCTTGGAGACAGGGAGCACCTGAGAGAGCTTATCCTGTGGAGTGAGCAGTTCTGGAAAGTTGCTACAAATCTTCTTTAGTTTAAGAAAAACCTTGGTTCATGGTGCTAAGAGAGTTTGGGTCAGTAGAAGATGGAGTAGTGACTGCTGCTCTTAGTTGTAAGAACTAACCAGCCTCTTCTGTCCCTGCAGCCCCCACAGTGTCACCTTCAGCTCCAGGTCCTTACCTGCAGCCATCTCCTTTGCCTTTCCTTTTTCTTGGCAGCCACTGGTTAATACAGCACTTATCAGATTAATTCTCCCTCCAATAGCTGTATTGCCAAATTAGGGAAGACTCTATGTGCATTTTTGATGTGCAAGAAATGATGTGTTGGTGTGTTCCCTGCTTTGGCTGGATGGGTTTGTTTGTTCAGCTCCTCTTGTTTAACCATTAGTTTTCTGTTCATTTGCAAGCCTTTTTCAATTTTCACATATGCTTAAGCTTTTGCAGCTCTGGTCATGAAGGGGTCAGAGAGGTGATAACAAGTTGTAAGATGACCTTACCAGTAACTCTTTAAGCATAAGTAATGTTCTGAAATTGCCTAAAGCAAAAACTGCCAATTCAGAGCTGATTGTAATGAATCAGGTTCTTCTATACAAAATAATGTGATCAATTTCTCATTTCACTGAATAAATAAGCTGGAAGATAGGGAACTGTCTATGACCTGCTGTTAACCTTTTGCCTCATTATTCATATCAAACCTATGACATGCATGTAAGAAATCTCTGGTTCAATTTTAGCTAATTATTTGTTAGAAGTGAGGGCTCTGTGAAGTGTTACTGATTGTACAAGTACCCAGGGACCTTATGACATCTGATGAAAATAACACCAAAGCAGTCACTCAGGCCTGTATGCTTTTTGTCTGGCTATCATTATAACTAGAAATACTCTATTTCTAGGCAGCAAAACCTGTGTGTCTGTCAGTGCTGCTTCTCTAAGGTACAAGATACTTTTAAAATTAATTATAGCTCAATTATTGTTGCAATAAGGGCATCAGAGAAAAAAAGAAGAAGGGTTATGCATTGGAATAAATTCTAAATTTGTGCATATACTTTGTTAATACTTTGCAATTTAGTGTCTGAAGAACTTTGTAAAAATTAATTTTTGTTAATTAGCTGCTTTTATTGGCTGGCTAGGATAAAATAAAAAACTTTGCTAGCATGTGCTGAATACAATTAATTTCACATGATCTTTTTGCTGTAACTTATTGCTGTTTTTAAAGGTACCTTGATGTGCAGTGCAATGTCTTCTAAAATGCAGAACAGATTTAGCAATATATGGATTTATATAGAAATACAAATAGATTTGTATAGAAGTTAGTAGCTCAAATACTGTGCTCCCCATAGGCACAGGGTTTTCAGAACTGGCACTGATGTCACCAACCAGCCTACAGGAATTCTGCACCACTGTCCATGCAAAGGCTCTAATTTTTCATCACAATTTTCCTAAGAAATTCCTGACATCCATCTGGCAGGTGGGAAGGAGAAGCCTGATGAGCTTAAATATCTTGCTGCAATTGACACTAGAGACATGTCAGTGCTGGGAACCTCCTAACTTTAAAAGAGAATAGCATCATCTCCCTACCTCAGTGAGTGAAATACACCTCAGGGGTGGAAAAATCTCACATTGAGAAATAACTTTCAGGCTGTATTACTTCTGCCTAAAGAAGTCCCTGGAGACTGCATCTTCCCAAGAAGTACATCATGGGAAGAAGGAAAACATCAAGGAGGTGGAGAGTGAGGATAGAAGGTCTGAAAAAAAAACCCACAGGACTGATCTTTTTGACTACAGGACTGTTGTATAATCAAAAAGTACATTGCTTTTAAAGGACAGAAAGAGAATTGGTTCTGAATCAATGTATTAAGATTCACAGGGAAAAAAAAAGTTTTCTAATGCCACACATAAAACATCTCTCCTCACTGATGGAATAGATACCAGGAAAATAGAATTTAAAATTGGTTGATAAAACACAAACTGTTTCATTAATAATTCACAAATTTGTCTTTCTAGAAACCCAGCTTATATTATAAAACATGATTCTATGTGGTACAACTTTTACATAATTTCCAGTACTTTCAAGTAGCTTGTACTGCCAAGTCAGTCTCTCAGGCCAGCAGATGCAAACCTCTGAGGTTTGGGGACTGAGAATAATGTTGAACATTGTCCACAGAAGCTCTTTGGAGTCTTCCTTATGTGAATTATGAAAGTTTATTATTAAACATGCCTCATTAATTTAGCTGTTGTGGTGTAAGGCAGAATGAAGTGAAAGTGGAGTGAAGAAAGCTGGATGCTACTGCTGTGTGTATTTTCAAAAGAAACTGGCAACAAGGATATCAGGAAACTTTAACATGACAGATGATGCCTCTAATGCTTGGAACGACAATGTGTTTGATTCCAACTTTCCTCTAATTTTGCACAGGTATAAATAACTTCACAAGCTTGGAGGCAGTGGAGGCTCAGGCCAATGAAGTTGTAGCCTTGAAGGAATTTCTACAGCTCAGGGGAGAAGCCCTCAGTACATGGGTTTATCAAAAAAGTGGTGGCAGACTCCTGGCTGCACCCAGTGCCATCAGGCACAGTTAAAATGAAGTTACAGAGAAGACAAATGAAGGCTGCTCTCTTTTCAGCTAAGTTGCTCCATGGTCTTCCTTGACCCTGGGCTGGTGATTGCTGACTGGAATCTCAATGGCTATTTTCTAGTGACAGTTTCAGTGTCTGAGCTCATTAATCAATTTCTACTCGGCAGAATCAGTTTGTGGAAAACTTGCAAAGGTTACTTAATCCGGAGGGAACGTGTACTGTTAGACAGAAGACTTTTCAGCCACAGCATTAAAACAAAATTTTCCAAATCTCTGTCTTGTATCACATTTTCCATGACCACATCAATTACTGATAGCAAAGAGCAAATCACCAAAATCATTCATAGTGATGTTAGGAAAACACAACCTCTGCCTGCTTTCCTTAAGAAAAGAAGTCTTTCTGCATCATAAAATCCATCACATCTCTTAACCCCATGGCTCCAGCATGAAATGGGAAACAACAGTGCTGAAATAGTCAAAAATAAAAATGTGAGAGAGGCTTTTCTTTAACTCTGTCCAGTAATATCAGTTATCATCCAGTCTAAGAACTGGATTTCAAAGCAATTTATAGAAATCCACAATCTGTTTAAGTCCTTGGAACATTAATCCTTACAAACACCTGGCATAGGACTTGAGTGACTTAAAGGAATTCCCTAGACTTTGTAGCCTTGCACAAGGGTGCACTATAGCAGGACACCCAGGAGGGAAAACAGACATAGCAGTGGCTTGTGGAAATAACAAATACTTTAGTGTTGAAGAAATTGGCTTAATAGTTTCAATATGAAAGAATAAAATACTGCTTTATTTCTTAAATATGGTAAAAATATTTTTAAAGCAAACCTTCAAATATTTGGGTTTAATCTCTGTTGCCCATTGTGTGTGAATGGTTATTAGCTGGCCATGGCAATATGCTGGCAAACTGCCTCCTCAGTGAGGCACAATGCCAGTGTTTGGTGTGATTCAAAAGCTTAGTATAGTTAGTGAAGTAATTTTGTGCTCAATGTTTTAGTTTTTTTTTTTTTTCTTTTAGGTTTTTCAATTTTTAAAAAATATTTTCTATTTTATTGTTTCCATGTGTTTTTTCCTGTGCTTGTATGGACTTTCTCTTACAAGGGATGATGAACTGCTTTGTGATCTCTCTGGAGTGTGGAGTCTGATGGGGTAATTGCACAGTGTCAAAAACAGTATAGCAACTTTGTGCTCTTCTGATCAGACCAAGAAATGAGGTAAGGTGTGTACCACAGCCAGCTTTTGTAATGCAGTTTGAAAAAAACAGTACTGTGGCCTTTCAGGACTTGAAGGGGACTGTAAGAAAGATGGAGCCAAACTTTTTAGAAGGTCCTATTGTGGTAGGGAAAGAGGTAACAGTTTTAAACTGAAGTAAGATGAATTTAAATTGGATATAAAAGAGTATTTTTTTACAATGAGAGTGATAAAACACTGGCACAGGTTGCCCTGAGATGCCCCACCCCAGGAAACATTTAAGATGAAGTTAATGGGACTTTGGGTAACTTGATCTTGCTGAGGATGTACCTGTTCATTGCAGGGGGGTTGGTCTTTAAAAGTCCCTTCCATCCTAAACAATTATGTGATTTTAAGACCATACTGGCCTTTAATTTGATTTTCCTATGGCGAAAAACCTCAAAATTATTTCCTTCCTTTACCTGAACTTTTCTTGGATTAAATTTTTTCTGGAGCCTGATCAGTTTTTCTGTGATGTTGCTACTGAGCAGATAATTTCCCAGAAACACAGAATCACTAAGGCTGCAAGGTGTAGGTGCACAGTTTGTGGTGATTGGGAGTGGGGCTGGCCCAGCCTCATCCCCAGGGGGTGCAGCTGTGAGAAGCAGGTGAGCAGCACTGACAGCAATGAGCCATGGAGTGCCCAGGGGCACTGAGCAACCACCAAAGGGAGCAGAGGGCACTCAGGGGCACTTCATGAACATGGGGTATAAAAGGTTGGGCTAAAAAACAAGAGGAGCAGATGCTTGCAGCCTTCTGAAGTGATATGATGTTACTCTGTATGGGCTGATGCCTTCTGATGAGGTGCGGTTACTCTGTTTGGGGAATGCTTAAAGCCTTCTGAAATTGAGTGGTAATGCTCTGTGCATTGTGGCTGTCTCAACTGTGACATGTGCTGTGACATCTTCTGTGACATCTGCTGTGATAGGAAGGGACCTCTGGAGATCACCCAGTCCAACCCCTGCCAAGGCAGGGTCACCTGGAGCAGGTTACAGAACATGTCCAGGTGGCTTTGAAATGTCTCCAGAGAGGGAGATTCTCTGCCCTCTCTGGGCAGCTGTTCCAGAGTTCTGCCAGCCACCCTCAATGTAAAGAAGTTTCTCCTCATGTTGAGATGGAATTTGTTGTGCTTAGTTCAAGCCATCGCTCCTCGTCCTGTCACTGGCACCATCCCCTTGGCACCCTTGACATCTGCTCTTAGCAGAGCTGATATGAGAACTACTGTCAGAGAAGACAAAAACTATGGCTAGAGTAAGTCCCAGATTTACTCATTCCACAAGATGGCCACTTTGTGCAGAGGGTGCTGACCTGTTTGTCCAAGGATCTGGACTGAGGTCACTTCCATGGAAGGTTGTTTTGCAGAGGTTCACACCTGCCACAGGACAAGTCAGGGTCCCTCTAAGCTCTTTAGCATGGTATGACAGTGTGGGGAAGGGAAGGACTTTTCTATACTAAGGATCAGGGTAATTTGTAGGAGGTGCTTAAACATTGAGACAGCAGTGAAGTTTACAGAGAAGTCCAGGCACAGAAATGGAAGTCTGACCATGAGCTACCCAGAGAAGAATTCTCTTTGGAATTAAGAAACACTTATAGTAAATCATTATGTGATTTTCATAAACATTTTCTTCTGTCAGCTTTTTTTTTGTTTTGTTTTTAACAGCTTACTCAGGTAGTTGCTCAGTCATGCATGTTTTTCATGGAAAATAATTCTTTGTTTTGTGACTTTTTCTAGTATTTTAATTAATAGTAATCTTAAAGTCAGGAAGGTACTCCTCTTTATGTCATTTCCATTTGTACATTCAGTTTCTGTGATGTCCCAGTGGAGTCCCTAAATATTAATAGCAATGAGCTGGTGCAGAAGTTGGTGTATTAGTGTCTAGAAAGATTTATTTTTCATGGCAAAGTTTTACAAGGAAGACTATTCTGTAACTCCCCGCACAGATACGCGTGGATGAGTGGATTGCAAGTGTTACTTCCACAATTGGTTCTGGAGGCATTAGCTGACAGGGTGCTTGTGTCCCTTTCCCACACATGTTAGCAATGATCTCGTTGCAGCAGCATTGCTGGAGATACTGAAATGAGCTGACTTTGGGAGTGTTTCCTGTGTTTAAATTCCTGGACTGTAAAGCAATATCCTCATAGTTATATGCTACTCAGTGACAGAGGGAAAAGGGGGAAAATGATCGAGAGGTGCATTAATGATTCTGATTTTTTGCCACTGTCTTGATACATTCCATGGCTGTATCTCTGCTGTCTTTTCAGAAAGATCCTGATTGTGATGTTTATGCAGAGCTAACAGTTCTGTTTTCTTGCATCTACTTCTTATCCTGTTTTCAGCAATGCAGAGGGGGGGCACAAATAGAATTTTATCTGTCTTGTCATTACCATAATTTGGCTGTAAGCATGCAAGCTGTTATTGGGTAATTGATTGGTAATTGTTGAAATTAAAATTCCATCCAAGCTCCCTGTTGGTCAGTGCATGTTTAAAGCAGTCTAACACTCTTCAGTATAGCTAAGAGCAGCTTCTGCTGGCTGCTGCTCAGAACCAAGGCCTCAGATTCCCTTTGGGTCTTTCCATGCTTGAAAATACAAGTTCCACCACTCCTCTGTGTAATAGACACAAGGCACACCAGATGCAGACTGGAAATTGGCTTTTAATGATTGATATTGCTTGTGTGAAGCAATGATGTTGTGCTGAATGTAGAAGTGCTGTAAGAACATCACCAGCAACACTGAACTATCACAAACATGTCATTGATGTGAGTATTTAAGCTCTGCTTAACTGGGAACATAAGTTCTGGCTTTCCATCCCCTTGGATGTAGGTGCCACCTTTGTCAGTGGCAATTAACGTTGAATAACACAGGAAAAATCAAAGAAACCAGACTAAAACCCATCTAATTCTATCAATTTATGTTGGCTTCTACAGGTGGGAAAAACTATTATTATTACTTTGTTTACCCTAAGAATGCTATGAACTGAGGTGAAGCTGAGCTGGTGCTGTGACAACAGGGCTGGATGTGCAAACAGTGTGGGGATTGCTTTGATAGCAACATTAAAGACATTAAACTGTTGATAGCTATGTTAAAGGCATGTTCTCCATTAGACATTAGGACTTGTTGAAGACACAACTATATTTTAAAAAGTCATTCTTCAGTATCTGCAAAGAGATTCTTGCCTTTGCTCTAGAAGTATGGTGCACTGGCAGAGCATGCTCCTTTAGAATGAGTGTGGGGAATTTGCTGAGAATATAATTTTTAGGCATTTTTAGGCAGCCCATCCCTCTCTAAATGAAAGTAATTATTTACAAACAGGATTGTGCCACAGGACTGAGGGTCAGACAGGATTTGGGAGAGGTACTTAAAACCTGGCTTTGCAATATATATCTGGCATAATCGAATTTGTTGCATAAAAATTCTGAAAGTTTTGCCATCCCAAACCTTGTACAGAGGATACCCAAATGCTTCATTTCTTTCTCATACACTATCTTAATATGTAAAGTTTTCCTGTTCAAATCAAAGAACAGAATCTCTGATTGCATTCCCATCCTCTGTCTCAGTGCAATCTGGAATGAATAAAGAACGAGAGAAAAATTTGACACACAGTATTGAGATGCCAGGCAAAGCTCTGGAGGGCAGAACAAAAGGGGAGAAAGCCCAAGCATTCCAGCCATGGGAACATCTGTACTGCAGCAAAGACGTGCCAGGTGGTGGTGTGGCCCCTGAGAGAGAGCTGGTCTGGACACGTGGGTTTGGTGTATCCTTGTTAGATTGCATCCAGCAAGGCTGCTCTGTTCCACCTCTGGTGTCACTGAGGGCTGACCTGCACTGGGACTGCAGGTTATGAGAAAGTATAGACTATTTATAGTTCTCTAAATGTAAGTGCAGATACAATTTCTGCTTTACATATAGGATAATAGCTTTATTTGTAGATCAATGATCCTTGTTTGAATGCTAGTTTTCTGAAAATGCAAGTTTTCTGTGTATGTTTCTTGCCCTTTGGGGCATGTTTAGTATGAATCTCTTTATTTCTACTTGTCTTTGATAAAAACACTTCATGTCTGAAATGTATTATTTTAGAGCACAGTTTTTATTTGAATTCTGAAGGTATCATTTGCCCCTGGTACTCCTGTACACAGTAAGCTGAAGTCACACTCCTGACTGGAATCCTGTCTCACAAGCTTCTGAGGCAAGTGCTACTGCCATTGACTGTAAGTTTCATACAAAAAGTGTACAATTGTCATCTTGATAATTCCATTTACTACAGTGGTTTTTTGGTCTCACTGTACCCTTTAGCTGGAAGAGGTGGTAGTTTTATCAGGTATTTCCTGGACTTGCCTAGGGCACAGCCACAGGCCCTAGAAGACATTAATTAAAATAGCAGATTCTATTCCCATTGAGGCAACCAATGTGTCTGGACTGACAAAATGGCACGTATAGCCTGGTTCCTAAACAGCACTTTGGACAAGTAAGAGCAGTAATTTGCAAAATTGGAATTGATCTTTGAAATATAACCCAAGAGTAGAAAATCTCAGCATAGGAGTTCTGGATATACTGTGTGTTGTGGGTAGAACTAGTTCAGAGCAATACTTTATTCACCATAACTGGTTTTGGTGGACTAAATATTTGAAAATTCACCTTGACTTCAGTATTGAGATGTCATGCAAACCTTTAGAAGGCTGAGCCAGAAAAAAAAAAATCCAAAAGTACAACTGAATGGTTTTGTAACTTTTTCAGGGTCTGAAATAACGAACATCACATTTTCATTTGAAAACAAGAGTTACAAAAAAAAAAAAAAACCACCAACCAAAAACCCCAAACAAATAAAATGAGTGAAACTGAACTTTTAAATTAAAATTTCTTTGCTCTCTCTATATAAAGACCATAATATATAAAAACCATAATTTATTCATTTTATATATCTAATTTTTCTAGAAATTATTTTACTTTGCTGAGAAAAAGGTGTTTCAGTTCTTGTTGACCAGTATCTAATGTGAAAATCAGTGGCTCACATAGCTGCAGAGTGGGATGTGACTGTCAATAGGGACAGTTCTTTAATATCCAAAATCACTCTTAACAGTATAATGCTGTTTGATATGTTAAAAAATAAAAGCAAATAAAAAGGGTGTTTGAGTCACTACAATCACACAAAATTCAAAAGAAGTTCCCTGATACAACTGCCCCAAATGGTTTAAATCCTGCTTCTCTGTGGTCCTGTAAAGAATGAACAATAACTACCTGCTGTCACTGAGTGCTGTTTTACAGGTGAACAATAATTCCTGTGCACCTTCTAGACTCGAGAGAGTTTTTAATCCTTTTAAAGCTTGATGTGGGTGCTCCATTTGTTTGCTACTTGTTGCACACACAGCAGCCACAGAATGTCAGTCTTCACAAACCCTGAACTCTGATATATATAAGAAATATCAGAATATCATAAATATCAAATACATAACCCAAGTAGTGTTTAATTGTCAGAACACTTTGTTTATTTTCAAATAATTGCCTTGAGTTGTAATGCTTGAAATGCAGTAAAGCTTTGCTGAGCTCTGCCAGCCTATCAGCAGCAGGGGAATTGTGTTTCTGCAGTAAAAGGCAGATGTCAAAATTAACTGTGGCAAAGAAGCCCAAAACAACTTGTTCTAATATAGTGGGTTACTGACTTCCCATCTTAATGGTCTTTTTGATATCAATCACTTCTAAAGGAAAGATTTTCACAGCCCAGATTTGGGTCATGGATCTGGGTCTTTAAAGGATTCCTTATTAGAATTTAATATAAGAGATAGTGAATGAGAACATGCAAAGAGGGAATTGTACAAATCAAAAACACATGGGAGCACCTCAGACCTTTGCTTATCTGTGGGCAGATGGTCATTTGAAGGTATTTTTACCAACCTAGAGCAGTTTTTCTGGGTTCATGCACTTTATTTCATGCCTTCTAGCTTATGAAAAGAGTAGGTGTGTTCTTTACTTACTCACCCACTTAAAAAAAAAATCTTTCTGGAAACCCTTATTCCCCAGCAGAAGTGAGTTAGGCTCCAAAATAATTGTTCTGTGATGAGCATGACTTCAGGGCTCTGCTCAAAGCCCAGTGCTAAGCACCAGTGCTGCAGGCACAGCAGAGGTCAGAGGCTGTCCCAGGGATCAGGACAGGAGCCCCACACCTGGGTCTGACCCATGGACCCAGAATGGCACAGGGGGACAGGACAGCCCAGCTGGGGCTGCCAGTCAGGGGGAGTGCATTGCCTTGGGGAGGCTGTAAGGCTGAATATTCAATTATATATGAATTATGTAGCTTTAGATGGGAAAGTGCATGTGGATCCTATATCTTGCATCAATGTGTGGTAATACCCAGTAACTTTTACCTTTATTCAATTTCCAAGTAGTATTCCTTATTTAGGTGACATAACAGAATTTCTATCTAGATATTAAATATTTTTTAATAATTTTTTATTAATCATTCCTGTTGCTTTGTATCAGTGTAATAGAAGGATTTTCAAAGGAATCTTTCCATATGTTTATTTTAATTTTTATAATAACACTCTAAGGTAAAGCTTATAATAATCTGAAATCAGTCTTGTATAATTTTACTTCTGTGATTATTTTAGTCTGTTCATGCCTACCTTATGCTCATTCTTATTTTCAGTGTTCTTCCCATGTATCATCTGCCCACAAAACTTTTTCTAAATTCCCATCAGAAAAACAAAGTATTATACATGGTAAAATAAAACATAATCTCTACACAAACTGCCTCCCCTCTCCCCACACTACTGAAATATTTTTACCAGATGTGCTGGGATGAAGGGCCAAGCAGAGTAGATGTTGATCACATGGTCACAGCTGCAAACACAGTAGATGTTGATCACATGGTCACAGCTGGAATTAACTTAAAAATCTTTATTCAGTTGGTATTACCAGCTTGTTTTATTTTTCCCCAGCAACAAAACAGTAATGTAGATGACATCTGTCCTTCCAGCTGTTCCCTGAGCTCCAAGAACCACTCCTCTCTCTCAGAAGTTTGCCAATCATCCTCTTAAAACTGAGAAGCCAGAAAAGTATAGAAGCAAACTGATGTGGGAATAGATAGAAAACTAATCTAAAAAGGTAACTTGATGCTACATTTCCAAGTATTCCTTTAGTTTCCTCATATTGAAATAAATTCCAAAATTATTTCGCAGATTTTACAATTTGGTTGTAATGTAAAAGAAAGTAAAATTGCTTTGATAGAACAGTAGAACCATTTGTCAGACACCTCTGGATGTCTCTTCTGCATGCTGCCTGCCTGTGGGTCTGCAGTAATAGAACTTTCTCAGTAGCTCAGTGTTCAGCAAAAGCAGCCATGAGAGTATCTCAAACATTCCTAATTTGCACTCAATTTTTGCTGTTCTTCACCACACCACAGTAACCTGTGCTACAGGAATTCTGTGTAGTGTTTGAACTTGAACAAGTGAAGGCTCCATATTTGATGACTTTCCCTTTCACACAAGATTCCTTTGTGTTCCTGTTTGATGTCCTTTTTGTCATCTTGTGTCTGCTGGCACAAGGTTGGGCACCTGCACTTTAGAGACAGAAGTCTTTCATTTGAAGAAACTGGATATATTTTGGTGATTAATATATTTTGTTGGGGAAATGTGTTCTGTAGGTCCTATAGCACCTGACTGGTATTTAAAAAGGATTGTGATTTTTGAAAGGCAATTCATTCTACTAATTTGTGACATGAATTGCCAACTAAGTAAAATTTCTGCAGTACAGCTTAATAATTACAGCAAGAAGTTCTAGGTCTTCACTAAACTGGGGTGTCCCTTGGATTTTATTCTTAAATTCTTAACAAAATAATTATGTACTCTGAGGCACCAAGATTTTCAAAAGCATTTGGTGTTTGCTTCCCCAGAGCATGGGTACAGGCTTTTTTCAAACTCCACTGAAGATGCAGGTGGTGCATACTTTTCTGTACACACATCTCAATCTGTCTGTCCATCTACACAGAATATATTTCCCAGGGTAGTGCAGAGGACTCCTGTGATTTGTCCTTTAAGAGACAAGATCCTTTCACTTCTGCAACTGTTTATTCCCATGTCCAGAGTTTTCATTTTCCAAATGGGAAAAAGCAAAATTTGATTTTTGCAAAATATTTAGTTTAGTAAAGTATGAAATATTGCTGATGTTTGGGACAGTACTTTAAACTGCTGTATTTGAAAAGTTAATATTAATCTTGCACATACTCAGTAACATGGATTTTGCACATGGGCCTTTTTCCCCCTTCCTTTTATGTTGGTTTGATTTTCTATTGTGGTACTTTTTGAGCTTTGTAGATTTTATGGTTTTGTTTTGGGTTTTTTCTCTTTTTATTTTTTGGTGATTGCTACAAAATGAGAGGCTTCAATTTAACCTGTTTGATTTTAATTAAATTTATATTTGCAAAACAAAGAGAATAAATTTCAGTCATTATGAGGGTTGGCATTGTCTGGATTCCCACTACAAGCCCAAATCTGGGGCAATTACCAGTTTCTGTATGCAGTTATGTGTGGGAGTTTGCTGGCAAGAAGCAAAAACTAGTTAGTTTAGTGGCTTGATTTGCCTTTAATTTCAGTCATGTCTCAGACAAGTCCCTGATTTTAACTAAAACCCCTCTGTTTGCCCAGCACTTTGCTATATTCATTTTGTATTGATAGTCTCAACAACAATGCTGTGAATAAAAGGAAATTTAGTGTATTCCCAAGCTACCTTATTGTCCATAAGCAGCTGGGGACTTTGTGCAAGCAGATCACTTCCAATGTGTCTTTTCCAACAAGAACTGGCAGGTGAAGGTGGGGAGGGGAGGCAGTGCCTGGTCCATGGTGTGGCACAGGGTGCAGGGCTCTGCTCTGCTGGGGGCTCACTCAGATGAAATGCTGGCTGATCCATATCTCCTCTGGACCAGGCTATCTGGAAAACAAATCTCCTGTTCCAGAACAGGCACAGAGTTCAGTACTTTCCTATGTTGGGCAAACTGTTCCAAGCTGAAGCTACACCTATCAGATAGCTCTGCTGCTGGAGCACAAAGGACTCAAATGTCGCTTAAACTTGCTAATATATACACTTTTAATTTTTTTTTTTATTTATTTGCCCCTTTCAATATCTGCTACTGCTTCTTGTTTCTGACTGCTGTCTGGGATTTCATTTCTGCCTTGATGTTTTGCTTGCTGTTTTATTTTCAGATCCCATTTTTCCAAGAATTTGCAATCCTTGCAAAATAAAATATTGATTTTTTTAATTTTTGCAAAATACCAAGTAATGATGAGATTAATTTAAAGTTGCCTCTGATCCTGGGAAGATAGCACCTTTTCTAGATGTGCTATCACTTCTGTTGCTTTTTTCTTTTTAATTTTGATGTTATTTTCATTTAACAAAATATGGTTGTGTTTATTTCTGTCTCTGACCTTATAGCTGGCCACCCTCATTTTGGCAAAGCAGAAGTTATTGAAAATGTTCAATCTCATTGATATTTAATGTTCAGTCCCAGAGATATTTAATGCCTATTTTAAAGATTGAGACTTAATTGGAAAAGCAGTAAGATTTGGGACAGGTTCTGCAGCTGCTAATACATTTTCCAGAGTGAATTCCAAAAGTAAATTAACTGAAATAAAAATGTTGACTCAAGGAGTAGGATATTTCTCAATGTGAGTAAGAAGGGTTATCCCACTTTGAGTTACTTTCCATAAATGGTTTCTCTGTAATTATAGCATGTGTTAACTTTGAGGCTGGGCTGGATAGGAATATTTATAAAAGCTGACATTTCAATAAATTGACCCAGTTTACAAGTTTCTAAAGGAACAGCAAAAAATATGGAAAAACCACCTGACATGGCAAGCATGTTAAAACAAATCAAACAAGCCCTGATTTGTGAGCCCATGAGCACTCTTATATATTCAATGGAGAAAACAAATCAAATGCTTGTAAATGCTGTTTAAGGGCTTACACACAACTTGACTTGATTAGAAAACTAAATATTTGATTATTTGTGGTTTTGATTTTATGAATGTTGCTTTCCTTTACTTGTGCTCTCAAGATGTTCGACGTCTGGTGAGAAAAATTGTGGATAGTGTTTCCATGTGTGGTGCCCATAGAGTAGATTTTGATCCTCAAGCACTGCTTACAGAAATGTCCTCATTGCTGCTGTCCCATCAATGTCCATGGGAGTTTCTTAATGAAGAATACAGTAACAAAACTCCAAGATTAGATTTGGCTTGAGAGTTCAATCCAGGTTCTTCCCTTCAGCCAGTATGATGCCATCATCATTTTGGTCCCCTGCTGCTTTTAAACAATGTAGGCTTAAAACAAACCCAGATTCCAGTGCCATCCTGTCAGCGTGACCACATTTTGAAGGTCTCTGTTAGCATTTTGTTTCGTTCTTGTGCTCTCCCTTTTTTTCTTTCTTTTTTCCGTGTTTTAAATTGCACATGGGATTGGTGGTAAGATTGTCAACAAGATTTTTAAGACCCATTTGCTATTGCAAGATGAATGGGTGTATTTGAGACACTCAGAGCAATCAGACGTGCCAAGCAAATGGCATAAAATTTATGAGGGTCTTCCTGTGCCTTTGGTTGTAGATCCAGAGCTGTGCCACCGTGAGAAAAGCATGGGCATCCCTCTGTCTGTACCTAGGTCTCCCTGAGGAGTGCAGAGAGCCTTCTCCTACACAGAGTGCACTGTGACTTTCTTTAAAACTGTCATGGCTTAAAGCTTTACAGTAACAGAGGCTTTGTTCTGCTAATGCAATGTGGGTGGCAAGGCAAAGCCAGGAGTGGTCTAAGGCTGTGGCATGGGCTTTGCTCTAAAACTGAAAGAGCTATAAAAAGGCAAAGAAAATATGTGGTTGTGTAATAAGAGCCTGGTGCTGTGAAAGAGAAAATCCTTCCACAGGAAGAGCAAGACACTGACTGGAGAGTCTTGGTGGGTCTGCCCCACTGCAGGGGGCAGAGCAGCACAGGGACACTGTGTAGAAAGGACCTGAATGTGGGAGAATGAATAGAAAATGTTTCTGCAAGCAATGTTTCAGTCTCTTCCTGTTGTTGTAAAGAGAAAAATCCTTGATCCTCTCCTTCCAAGAGAGATCTGGTTTTGCTCTCACTAACTCCAGGTTTTCTGTATAAATTAATACAACAATCATAATGAATTTCATACTTTTCTAATCATGAATGAGTTTTAAGCTTCCATTTGGTATTGTACACTTCAGTAACACTAAACAGGTCTGAATATCGTGCAAAGTTAAAATATTTTGCATTTGTGCAGGAGCTATCCTTGTACAAGAGGAATTAAGATACAGTTTTGAATATGTTTGGTGCAGAACATCCCATTGATTTCCCCTAAATCCTCTGGCTTCTCTGTTCCTCTGGAACAAAATGGCAAAATAAACCAGCGCAGTAAGTCACACTCGGGCAGAAGGCTGCAGCTATTGCTGCATGGATCCTCAAGTCCTGAAATGAGCTTAGGGACACAAAAAGCCATTCATATTACAAATTACCCTTTGCTTTTGAACTGTAAATTATCTTTATTATTAGGCTGGCCATGGTACTGCAATTATTAGGTGCCCTGTGTCTAAAGGTTTGAGCAATTAGAAGTCGGGGGTGACAGTCCCATGATACAGAGCGATAAAATATGTCCAGTCAGGACAAAGAGATGGTCTATATTCGTGTCTTCAGCATGTATCACAAGGAGCCTGGAAGCTGTGCTGCTCTTAAACATTTCAATTAGCCCTGACATGGCCACTGTGAGCCCACAGATTATCTCTGTGTTGCTGTTAAGTTTTTATGAGGCTTTCCCCTCAGATTACCCATTTTCACAGCAATCTATAAATCTGAAACTGCAACATCTGATTAATTCTCCCAGAAGAGAATAGTGAAGATCCACAGTTTTTCATTAATGAAGTTTGTGCTGTTCTGTGGTCTCATATATTTCAGCCATTGTTTTACAGTTTTTCCCCATTCTAATCTCTTTCCTAAGGTACCAAGGGAGGCAGGAGCCTCAAAATCACCCACTTCTTTGACCTAGCAAATTAGACTGACTTCTCTTGTAGCACCATTTTGCAAGATGATGGCCATTCTTTGCTGTTTTCAGAGGGAACAAAGCTGTAGTGTACCAATATTATTTCATTACTAAGAATTGCTTGGCATCACTTTTCTATTTTCTATTGTACAATCTTCTTCTTATGCACCATATTCCAATTTAAATGTCATGTGGCTTGGCATATTTTTGAGCTTTGAGATCAAATGAACCCAAAAAATGAAAAATGAAACCGAGCTGAATCTGCTACATATTTCCTGTTGTCAGATAGAAACTATGAAAACCAAATACTCCTTCACTTTTCACAGAGAGGGAAGCTGAGGCACAGATGTCTATTTAAAGGTATTCTGGTGGCAGACAGAGAAGAAAATTCCCCTATCAATGTCAGTCTTATCTGGTGGAGAAAGCTGGATGATATTCATGAGGTATTTTCTTCAACAAAGAAATTCTTTCACTGTAGTATTAGGTAAATTAGCTGAGTGATAAAAGAGAGATAAGAATCCAGATGTCATGTGTAGCAATATCCTTTCAAATAACTTGTGAGCCCTTGAAGTCAAGCTTCCAGGTTTCTGTATCATAAAGGCCATCAAAAAGGTGTTGGAAGAGCAATGAGATTTGTATGTTGTCCCCTATGAGTCTCATGCAGAGATCAAAAAACACATGGGCTAGATAATGTCAGCCCATGGAAATTATTTTAGGAGTATTTTTAAATGCTCTTGCAATGTGGTAATACAATGGCAGTGGTGCTTAAATTCCTGTTGCTTGGAATACTGTTGAAGGAATGACACTGCTCTCCAATTAGCCTTTGCTGCCCTTAACCTGGGCCTGCTGCATCCTGAATTACCCACCACAGGAAGCTTAGAGGGGAGATCAGATGGGTCTGTTTCAGCCATTTTAGACTTGCCATCCTTTGTCCACTGAGTGGATACTGCATTTCCTTGCCTGGAGCCAGGGCAAGGTTTGCTTTTGTCTTACCCTCTCTGTGGTTTCCTGCCAACAGCACATACAGGAATGGGCCTGAAGCACAGGGGTGAATCAGATCAATAAAGAGGTCAAACTGTGGCCCACAGATCATTCATGAGCCCCTAGAGAGGAAGTATTGAAAATCAGGACTGTTGTCAAGGAATATGGTCTGTGAAATACCTTTTTGCTTCTATATGAATGTTGCAAACCTGTGGCCAAAGGGAATGACTCAACATCATCTTTCTGTTTGCATCTAGTCTGAGTCCTTCTGCTTTCATGTTCTCCAAGTGGATTTCCACTAACATCTATCCTGAGACAGCCTGAGATTGTACTCTGCCAGAATATTAAACACATCTTGAGATGCAAGAGCACTGGAGATGAACATTAGTGCAACTCAAACAAGAAGAAAGTCAGATTTGCTGCACTTGTAAGCAGCCTGGAAATGTATTAAATGTAGACAAGTTTGTGACCATTTTAATAAGCTTTGCTTATACTTTATAAGGAAAAAAAAGAGCATATTGAGTTTCAATTACGTAGGCTTGGTAGGGTTCTGGATGTTTTCTTTGCCTTTACTATTCTGTGAAACAAGGTAGATGAACAGAGGCATAATTGCATACAACCTTCTTGTGTTGTATGCAATTAGGGGCTTGTGTTTCTTTTTGTTGTATGTGTTTATATGAAAAATATTTACTATATTACCCTACTCAGCAGCAGAGAGCCTGAAGCAGCCTGCCATGGTTTTTCAACCACATTATGCATATTGGTAGGAATGCCTGTCACCTCACATCTCATACCAAATCTGCAACTGCTTCACTTAAATTCAGCCTCCATTTGTTGTTCATCTGTATTCCTTATACATTCTAGAAATCCATGTTAATAATGCAGGATGTAAATATGGGCATATGAATGTTTATCTCATGTACTCAACAGGTATAATGGGCATATATTCAGTACAGAGAATTTAGAATATGAAATGTGTATCATTATGTTCTGACACATCATTTTCTGCATAACCAGTATTTTCCATATTCCTCAGCCTTCCATAACTATGATCATATACCTCTCTCCTCTCATCAAACAAAGCCCAATTCCTTTATCAGTCTCTTCCTTGTTGGCATTTCCGTCTGCAAATTCTAACAAGATTTTTGTCTCAAATTGCCTAATAGATTAGCATAAATAAGATAAATCAAAGGAATTGTTTGCAGTCTATATTAATCTCCAAGTTTGCTGCTCCTTCTTCAGGTGAGAAGTATTTGTATATGCCTGAAAGAAAGATTATCCACTTTTCCCCAAACAGAGCATTGCTCTTTAAGATGTGTTCCTCTTCCTTTCAGACTTTGCCTCTCTTTAAGACATCTGAGATTCTTTCCCAAATTAAGGATCATGTCAGACTGCTCTGTACTTGAGCAGTGTTTTATGACCACGATCATCTCAGCAGATAGTGCTGTCTCAACTTAGAAATGTATGCATTGTGAATGATATCATTGTTAGAAAAGTTATCCTTTGATAAAGAGACAAAAACCTGCTCAGCTTATTCAGGGGGTGGAGGGGGGATCTGCATCATTAAACTGATTAGAATGCTCCAGAGGGTCCTGGGTTTTGTGAAGGACTTAACATGGCCCTTCTAAAAGGGCTAGTGAGTTCCTCTGTCCCTTCCTCATTACTGTTTAATTCAACAAATCTTTTTTTCTTTTCCTCTTTATTTCTTTATCCCTCAGAATCCTTTGCTCCTTTCCCCTGCCAGCTGGTCCCTCAGCTGCTCCATTGATCTCTCAGCCACTCTGGCACTCCTGATATCAGCCACAGTGGGAGGCAGAGTAGCTCAGAGATCAGCAGACAGACCATTACAGAAGTGAATCCCAGAGCCCCAGCAAAAAAACCTGAATTTGTTCTTTTGCTCTCTCTCTCTGTAGCAACCCTTTTTGAAATGCTAGATTGGCATTAAAAAGTCTGATGTGTTTAGTAAAAGCAGAAGTAGCTACTTTCTGCAGTTGTTTCTGTAGGGTTGGAGTTCTGACTAAGATGGGGAAGCCACACATTGTATTGTCATGAGAGTCCCAGGTCTGTCACCAGTCTTGGAGAGTCACTCTGCACTTCTGAATGCCACATGACTGCAGGACCAGTTGAATCTGCAACTTGAATTTGAGAGGTATTTAAGGATCAGTATAGGGTAGAGCAGGAAAGTTGTGAGAACAGATTTTGGAGACAGTTGTGATGAATCATATCTCAGGTTTTTTCCATTTTGTTGACTGATTATTGTTTGTGCTGTGTGAAACAAATGGCATGGCAAGAATGAGTTCAGACATGTTGGAATGATTTTACAAAGCTATGTATGCTTTCCACCCCCTAGAACATGAAAGGAGAAGCTGGCAGAGATAAGCTGCAGCAATTTAACATACAGAACTGTGCTTGTTTCTAGTGTCATTGATGGTCAGGTACTGCAGGTCCGTGTTCAGGCTAAAAATCAGGATGTCAGTAGCCCTTGTTTTGACAGCTCTCAAGAGCAAGCAGCTGAATTTATTTTTAAATTTTGATAGTAATGCACAGTGCCAGTGGAGGTGCCACCACTGTGACTGTTTATTGAAAGTAGCTCTGACCCTAAGCTCTTCCACCCAGTGATGGCTTCAGTTGCCCTGGTGTATCAGCCCACATTCTCTCCTCTCCTCCTGTGTCTCCCTGACCTTCCTCATGTGCCTACACCAGGTTGTTGGAGACAAACTGGGTAAGCCACTTTATTCAGTAAAGAAATGGAAAGCAGTGAAAGATCACTTGTTATATGGCATGCACTGGTTTACACTGTAGATCACAATAGTATTATTATTCTTTTCACAGGAAGATTTGAGGATATTTCACAAGGAGTATTTGTGTCATTACCATTCTGTCCAGATGCAGGACCTTGAGAATCAGAAATACCTGAGTCATCATCCTTTGCCCTGTGCACTAGTGAGAAAACTATGAGCTGAGGAACCCCAGGCTTTGAGAATCCAAAATCTGACTGTGGATCACAAGTTGGCATGTGGTTCCTTTTTCAGTGTGGCCTGAGTTGGGTAGCTCTTAAAACCCCTATCTAAGTTATCAACATGTCAGTATAAGGATTTCAATTATTTGTTCTCTAAATTAAGATATCCCTTGAATGGCAAAAAAAGGAGTGCCATTAGATTAAGCCACTTATTCATAAAGAGCTGTAGGAATGTGGTGTGCTAAAAGGGAAGGAGAGTAGTAGTACACAGTTATAAGTGCCCTTAAAAAAACATTAATATTGTATAAGTGGTATTGGTAACAGCTTAAGTATATTTCCATAGGTGTATCTTTATATTTACATATTAATTAGTGGATACCTAAGATCTTATGTTACAAGAATGTCTGTGGTGTTCATGTTTTATTGACAGACTATGGCATCCAAAAAAAAGTTGCCAGGCATTATGGAAAACTAATTTGCATGGGATTAATAGAACATAGAATTTTTTCTTCTGCCAAAAGTTTTATTCTTCACAAGCCTGTGACAGTTAAGTGTGCAGGGTCAGAGTAACCCTGCCAGTGCTGTGCCAGAGGCTGCTGCAGGAGCTGTGTCACACACACTGCAACAATTTATGTGGAAATTTTGAATGAGATTTTTGCTGTTAGAAAGTTTCTTTTCTTTGGAATGAGTGCTGCAAGCCATATGGGATAATGAGTTGTAAACAGAAGGTACAGTTTGAGTTTTTCTGAATTTTGAATAAGATTTCTTATATCTGTTCTTGCACATAATTAGGATTCAAAATGTTTGGCTAATTAGTACTGGCTTGGACCTGTCTTAAAATTGGTACTGCTGCATTCAGCACATTCAAGAATTTACTACTGTGACACGAGATATTGGCACAGAAAGTTTGATTCAGTTGCCAGACTGTAGCTGTCTGTAGCCCTTGAAATGTCCTGTGTTGTCTGAGAAATCCTTATATGTGCAGGCCATGAGACTATGCTGCTTTGCAACAGGATCTGGGGAGCTGATGGGATCCCCAAGTGCATTTGAAATGGCACAGGGTATCTCTGTTAAGGCATCATAATAAAGTTCAGCTTGTCTGAAAGTAGATCACTGGTGTGGCCCAAGAAAACCTTTTCCTAGGACTATCTGTCAAAATTCAGGACAGTGAATCAGGATTTTCCTCTTAGCTGTGCCATCGACTCAGTTGCATCTCTGCCCTCACGTGAACAGAAATAGGAATTCCTATCATATTTTCATGTATAGACTTTGTACAGTGCTTTAAAGATACAAAATGCATAATAAATATTATATGCAACACACTAATTTATGGCAGTTGAATACCATAACACTATGAAATCATCTGACTTTCTGTGAAAAGAATGGAATTAACCAGGGTGATTCATTGCTGGGGACTCTGTGCTCTGCATCAGTTCCAAACCAGTGGTGTAAAAGGGAAACTCTGCTGCTGGCAGTGAGCTGCCTTTGTGGAGATGTGAAAGGAGAGTCTTGATCACTGTTATTAAAGAAGGGGTGGTGCTTTCAGTTAACACTGGTGTTCAGGCCATTTCCAGCTGAGACAGTTTGTTATTTCTATGTGCCTATTTTCCCCATGGAAGTGCTAATTTCATAGCTGGTCTAATGAAAGAAATCAAAAATTATGAGGCGTGGTTTAGACATGTTAAAAATTAAATTTTGCTTTATATGTGTCAGACAATTGTTCTTCTTTCTCCCCTGTGGATTGTTTCTGTACACTATTAAATAGTCCCCATGTTCAAAACTAAAAGAATCCTAATTCCTTTAGCTGTATAAAGGGTGCATTTACAGTTATCTTGGAAAGTTTGGGAAGGAACAAGAAAATTTTTCGGCATCCAAAGAATTAGTAATGACTCTCAAGTTCTACGTGCCCTTATCTTTACATGCAGAACCAGGATACTCAGTTTGCTTGCTCGAAAGTTGGACTCCTTTTTGGAAAAGCCTTTTTAAAACAAAAATAATGAGGAGGTTTTTCTTATGAAGATGTAAGAAAGATCATGTGCAATTTACTCTCAGTGAGTTTTGTGGTTTTCCTTCTAACTGCATCCTAGATCATCTACTTATTGTAAAAATGCATTGCAAATTGGAGCTGGCATAATGACATGTGTAGGAAAGTAGATCTTAATTAGCTGGAGATGTTTTGAGGGTGGCTGAAAGTAATTGTCTGGACTGTCCCATCTGGTCACTGAGGTCAGTAGCATTTAGCACTATAGGCTGTGTAAATATTTGTCTCTCAAGCTGATGCAGACAGATATAACTGGTGGGATTATGCCCTTGACTGATACAGCTATTTTCTAATGGCACAACCCTTACTTAAAATGGCTGATGTAGCTCAACAAAAGTTATGACCAAGCTTTTCAGATTTATTCCAATTAAAGTTCGGTTCTTTAGATTCAAATACTAATTTGTTGTTAGATTATACTAATTTTATTTGATTTCCTGGCTGCACTTTATTTTACTCTACCATGGTTCTGTGTGATGAATCAGAAATAAAATACATTTTACACAACCCTCTTATTTCACAGAGGTGAGGAAAATTATTGCTTTCTCTCAGGATTTTTTTCCGTTTCCTTTTTTTCTAGTTACATAAAAGTTATCAGCTACAGGCATATCATGCTGTAACTCAGAAAACAAAATTATATGTTTCCATTTTCATTATAAATTAAACAATCTGGAAGAATTACATTGGAAGCATATTATTTAAACCACCCACCTCTCATCACAGATCTTTGGATTACAGGGGTCTTCAGATTCTATTAAGGGAAGGTCAGAACAATGACATCTGAATGATATTTAGCTTGAATGCTTGTGCTTTGTCTATGCCAGACTGCAGCTTCTGGTATCTTTTGGCTGCTGTGAGAAAATAACCAGGTTTTCCATGGGAGATTAGAGAAATAGGTATTCTCTAGATTACTTTCTAAGAATCTGTCCCCGCTGTATGTCTAGAGCTGCAGGTTGATCCTTTGGACTTTTTCAATGTTGTTTCTGTGTTTCACTGATTTTCTATTTCGCTTTGGACCCCAAATCTCAAAATGAGTTAGTGCATTAAGTGCAGTTAATGTAATATTAATGTTGCAATGGAAGTTTCTCCAGAAGATAGTTTTACTTAAATAAATAACATCTATTTGTAAGCATTTGCAGGCTCCTTGTTTTTCTTGAATTCATCTGTTGTTGGTTTAAAAAAACAGGCATGGGATCATACAATTTACCCTGATGTCTGATCTCAGCAAGCTTCAAGGCATCTTCACATGAGGATTTCTGTTGATGATGGGTGACAGCCTAATGTGTCCAACTCTGTTATTAAAACTAGAGATGTGGAAAGTTCTGGTCCTCTGAAATAATGCACTGAAATTTCCTTAGAATCCTGTACTGTAAAACCAGAGCTATGGAGAGAATTTTTCAAAACATAATCTAATGCAGATACTTTTTTGAAGTCTATCCAGTTTGAAACTTTTGACCCCAACTATATCCAGGAGGAGATACTGGTTTGGAGGGAAATGGAGGTAAAACCTGAGTGTAAAGTTGAAAAACCTTCCAACAAATGTATTTTAATTTTTCTTAAACTATAAAAGTAGGAATTTTCAGTAGATGAACACAGATTATGTTCTGTGAACCAGAGGAAGTAAACTGTCTAAGGTACAATTCAGAAATACCTACATAAAATTTTTTAACTTTAAAACCAACAAAGATAAAAAAAAAATTGCTTCAGCATTAATTATGCAATGAAAGGAAGAATTATTTAGAAAGTATAACCTCCTCAAACCAGTGGGATTTTAAAAATGGAAAAAAGTTGGGGGGTTTATCAAGCATACAGTAACAATTCTGTGTAACAATCCCATTCTGAAACCATAACAAAATAAATAAGCATAAAGAGGTGATTAATTTTGAGGGAACTTTGGTTTTTTGTTTGTCCATATAAGTCATTATTCCCTTTTTAATGGAAATACAGGGTATTTTCTATTGCCTGGCATGTAGGATATATACAAAAATTACACTTTAAATCCAAGTATTATGCTTTGGCTGCCTATGAGAACAAGTGACATAGCAAACATGACGGTGAACTTCACTCAGCTTTCAGAGTGTGCTCAGCCTTCCAAATAACTCAGCTGCAAAACATGAGTGCTCTGGAGGCACAGGACTGATGGTTTGGTTTACAGTCTTTTAGTTTATTTAGCAAACTAAAATAACAGTTGCTTTGTAGTCAACTTTGTGGAGCAGATAAACAATAGTGACAATTTCATATGATGTATACAGACAGAAGAGGTTATCTGCACCCCCTGAGTGATGGAGCTTGTCATATTCCCTTCTCCAGTAATGCACAAGGTTAGAAATCAATGTCTTAATCATGGGCAGCTCTGGGCAATTCAGATATATCACACACAAACAGGCTTCTAATTACATTTAAGAAATACATATCATACATATATAAACTGACATAAATATCAGAGTGGTGTTGCTAGCTGTCAGAGTGGATAAGTCTAATTCCCTCGGCGGCCCTTGACAGGTTCAATACCTGCTCCGGAGGTGCTGTGAGCAGCATTATCCGGCTGATTGAGTTATGACAGCTCCAACCCAACAGGGAAGCCGGGCAGGAAGGAATAGCCTGGGCTGCAGACAAATGATGATAAAGTGATCACTTTAAAGAACAATCTCCATAATATTTCATGCTCACTGCACGGTGTAAAGGCAGCCTTGACTGCGGGGCTAACTGCTCTATCAATTGATTTGATTCACTGCTGCAGCTACTCCCAGTCATAATATTTCAAATAAATGGTACCGTGGATAGAAATAATATCTGCATCAATATTAACCCTGAAAGGACTAATGGACACAAGCTATAATTTCCTGGACACCCTAATAATGCATTTTGACTGGGTTTGGCATAGAATGATTTTCTTTCTTTTTTTTTACCTCTTTTTTTNCTTTTTTTTTTTTTTTTAATAAAAACAGTGTATTGTTTACTTAAACTTTCCTTTTATGCCCATAAAAGAAGAAGCTTTGCAGCTCAGGCCTCATTCCTAGTCTCAAGTTTCATTTTAAAGGAAATTCTGCTATATGTTGTTTTTAAGTATTTGTTTATATCTGAATATATTGTATCAAAATTACATTAAATATGTCAATGAGAGAAAATGCATTTTTTGGATGTGTGTATTATATATAATTTATCTGTGCATGTGTCTAGAGACAGAGGTAATAGTACTCAAATTATTTACTAAGTTATATTTAAAACAAACAGAAAGGAATTTAAAATTAATTATAAATGAGAATGAAGTCAACAAAGTATTTTCTGGAAACACAAGGAACCAGTAAATTCTAATGATTATACAGGATGTTAGGAGCTTTTTTTTTTCTTTAGAAATAATAAGTACCGTATGAGACAGGTTTAACATATAAGAAGTACAAGTGAATTTATGAGTTCATAATCCTAAATCAAACCTGATTTCTATTTTCCATGCAGTTTTTCACATACTCTGTAACATAATGGATGTTTATTCTGTTCTTTCATTCATAACGCCCTGTTGACATTTAAGTCCCTTTTAAAGATCTTCTGTGCTTATTGTGAATCAAGTTGACAAGTATAAATTGTATAATTTTATTATTGTTATTCTTTTTCCACTACTACTGACTATTTGACTATCATTGGATTGCATATTTTAAGGTCAGAGACATTTCCAAATATTCAGAAACTATTTGAAGAAATACTATCAATGCATACTAACAAGAAGTAGACTGAGTGCTCTTTCTCTGATTATTAGTTTGTATCTGCTTTAGGATTGTCTTTATCAGATTCTCTGGTTTTTCTTATTTGTCCCTTAAACATTTACTATAAATCAGAGCAGGAGATACTTAGGTTTGAATCTCAAGAGGCTTGTTTAAATTTAAAGCTTAAACAGAGAGAGGTATTTTATGAACAGTCCTTAGTGAATGCTCCAACTGCAACACTTCACCAACCTCTGAAGTGGTCTTAAACAGGCTTCAAAGGACTTCAATTTATAGTTTTCCAGAAGATCTGGGGCATATTTGTATTTCTTAGGAGGCAGAATAAAACCTGAGGGTTCCAAGTGGGTTTGGAAGGCTGGCTTGAATCTGAAATTGAAATTGAAAATTATGGAAGATTGGCATTGACCTAACTCCACTATTCCCACCAGTCTAATAAGCCACAAAAGCAGTGTTTTCCTCCATTCTAGATCTGAGTAGTCAAGCAAGCTCATCATGTTTGTTGCTTGTTACCTACAGATCAATATCAAATTTTACCAGAAATGCAAGAACATGACTTTCATAATGCATTTATTTTCAGTTCTGATTTTTTTTTTTGGCACTTATGTCAACAGTACATGTCACCATTATGCTATTAATATAACAAAATCCTGCTGGAGTTCATGTTTCTGCAAGAAAAACTGAAAATATCTCTTTGGCTTTCCTGCTTACTTTCTCTCTCATTCCTGGAAAATTTTCTTCCTCCTTGCACACACTGCATGAGAGTAGTTTTGTTTTTCCATTTCAGTCTGTTTTCTCTAACTTCATCCCTGTCTGGTGTCCTTTATACACTCATCATATCATAGAATCATAGAATGGTTTAGATTAGAAGAGACCTTGAAGATCATCTGTTTCCAACACCCTGCCATGGGCAGGGGCATCTTCCACCAGACCAGGCTGTTCCAAGCCCCAAACTCTTCCAGGGACTGGGCAGCCCCAGCTTCTCTGGGCACTCTGTGCCAGGGCTGCAGCACCCTCACAGTAAAGAATTTTTTCCCAATATCCAACCAAAATCTACTCTCTTCTAATTTGAACACATCCCTCCTTGTCAGTAAATGGTCTTGTAAATAGTTTTGCCCCATCTTTCCCGTAAATTCACTTTGGGTACTGGAAGGCTGCAATTAGGTCACCCCAAAACCTTCTCTATTCTAGGCAAAACAATCCAAATTGTCTCGGCCTTTCCTCATAGGAGAAATGCTCCATCCCTCTGATTAACTTTGTGACCCTCTGGACTCTAATATTTGTCATCACTTGGATCATATCTTTCCAACATAACTCTATATGTGTGTAAACCTTCATCATACAGACACAATTTAACTTGGCCAAAAAATTGTTCTGGATTATTTTCGAGAACTTCTACTTATTGCTTTCATTCTCTGCCTCTGCTCTATATCTGTTGAATTACTTTCTGATGATGTTCTGTAAATAAATTTCAGGTTTCACCACTTGATCAGAATGATCAATTGACTAGACTCAGAATAGCTGGGGTTGGAAGGGGCTTTTTAAGCTCTCCTAGTCCAGTCCCCTGCAATAAGCAGAGAGGTTTCACTAGCTCTTCATCTCCACCAGTGTGTCCTTTGCTTGCACTTTGTTCTTCATTCTGCATGTTATCTCGAAGATACAGTCCACAAATGCAAACTCAGTATTATCCATCCTGCGTTTATTTTTGCCCTCTCTGAGGTATAATATGCTGGCCTGTCACCGCATAATGTTTCTCTCTGGATCTTCATTGTATCACAGAGCAGAGTTTTAATTTTTTGCTGAAAACTTTTTATGGCAACCAAATGCTTTTCAGCATATCTGCTGCTGACTGCAGTGTCCAACATCCTGGTGCTGTCACTTGCTGTCACCATCCAGTAGTCCAATATTTGATGTCTACACCATGTCTTGGTTCGGTTCATCATTTTAGAAAACTATTTCTGAAAGAGAGTCTGTCCTGTCCCATCTGCAGCCTAAACTTTTTTCTGATTCTCATAATCCTCCTTTAATTTATTGCTTGAAACAGAATATTGTTTCACTTGCACATGATCAGAAACCTTTTGTAAAGTCTGTTTACCCAGACAATTTCTTTCCCTCCTCCCTTGTTTTTCTTCCATTAGCTCCATCACACTTGTAGTAAAATACTTGTTTCCATGTTCACTCTTTCCTTTCCTGTTATCTATCACCCTGCTCTCAATATCAAGATATCATATGCCTCACTAATCTTGATGAGTAATGAGTGCCCAGTTTCCACCTCCCACTTGTTACTTCTTCCTGTGAGCATTTCTCTCCTGTCAGCCTTCCTTATGCTTACAAGGAGCTTGCCATGAACATTTGCAGAAGTATTTCATTGTTGTCTTACAAAGCCCTGCTAAAATTTCTCTTTGGCTTTAGGTCCAAAAATTGATTATCGAGCTTCCAGCCTGAAATCTTGCCAAAGCCAAGTTTATTATATACAAGTATTTTATTTCTTGCCTTTTCATCAAAATTGGTTTTTGTTTTTTCTTTGAATACTCTCCAATCTGTCTGTATCTCTTTTTATACGGGGTGATAAGTTATTGTGGGTGAAGACTGTCTTTTTCAGTATTTGCACAGTAGCACACACAAGAACACTCACTGTAGCAATACAAGTACTTAAGACAATAATAATAATCTTATTAAAGGTAAGTTGTGAGACAGTCTGTATAATTAATGCAGCCAAGGTGTGCCCTGGCAGCTAGGAGGGCCAAGAATGTCCAAGGGGGGCTGTGACCCTTGAGGACAGTCCTGTGCAGGGCTAGGAGTTGGAGTTGAAGTTCCTTATGGGTCCCTTCCAGCTTGGCAGATTCTGTGATTCTGTGAAAATTGTGAAATAAAAAAAAAAGTTAACTTATTTATTTTTAAATATTAATTATTTAGGAGATATAACGTCCACAGTAGAGTCTGAGACTTAATACAGGTTTCAGATGTGACAACACAAACACAGCTCCTGGACTGGGCCAGCAATGTGATTTTTAAGACTGATAAATTATGGAGTTGCATCCATTTTCCAGCTAATGTAGATGAAGTGTAAATACTTGATGATAACTGAAATGCATCCCTTTACAGTATTGTAAATGAGGAGGTGGAAAGACCCTCGATATTTTAAGGGCCAAAGAGAATCACGGGAGCAGCTTTAAAGATTAATTCCTTGTGTCTAGTGTAAAACAAGATTAAATTAGCTTGTGTGAGCTGCTGTTAGCAGATGCACTATTACATTATGCATGATTCCTGACTGCTCGTAGCATGAACAAACTGCACAGTGTTCCATTAGTGATTTTCAATGCTGTGCTAAGCTTTAAGTCACATAGACAGGCCAATGTATTGGGTTTACTTTGTGGATGTGTTTTCCAGGCAATTTCACAACCTACCTGATCACTGTTATTGATTGACCGCATTTGAAATGGATAAAAGAATTAACCTGTGTAAGGGTAGCAGAATGGGGTATATACAGTATCCTATATACTTAGGAAAATCAATAGTCCTCTAATGTAGAAAATTTAACCAGACAAGACAAAACAGTCTTCCCACTGCATCAATCCTCATGCTCCCTCCCAGAGTAAAACATTATAGTTATACTATATATTTTTAATGTGTTTCATCCTTTGATGATGCTCTTTTTACTCCCCTCTGTAATCTTGTGGATGTACCCATGTGCATACTGTAAAACAAACTGAGGAGCTCCTGAACAGGTACATTTTTCTCCTCTCATGACCACTTTCCCTTGAAGTGAAAAACAGGCAGCTATCCACATCTGGAGACCTGTTCCATCTTTCAAGGTGTAGGCATATTCCTGCTTTCTGCCACTCTCCTTCTTGACTTATATCCTGTCCCTCTGCTCTCACATTCATTATGCCTCTGCAAGTTCCATCTCCTACTTATGACATTTTCCTACCCTCTTCTGCTTTAAATGAGGATGAGATGCACACAAACACATTCTTAGTGCCTTTGCCTCATCACACCTACTTTTCAGGCTCTCCAGCTAAACAGTGCTGCTTTTTGTATTTGAGTTAATCTTTCCAGTACTGGCTAATGAAATGCTTGTCCCTGAAAACTGAACAAGTCCACGCTTATAAACCAAATATTTTTGTGGAAAACCCTCTAATGTTATGGCTACTTGAAATCTTTACCACAAGCATGACTGAAACTATCATCAGAGTTGTTATTTATCCTTATAGTGAGTTTTTATATTTTATTTTTGTCATATAGCTAGGTTCAGAAACGAGCTTTAGTACAACTTTGGTTGTATTATGCTTGTTCCTCCAACACTGAGAGAACATTAAACATACCAAACCTCTGGGTGTCTGGGAATTCCTGCCTTCTTGGCCAGCTCCCTTTCCTTCTTGGCTAACTCTCCCTATTCACAATCTCCTCTAAAGGCATAGCCACCCAGAATGGCATTTCTGCCTCTGCTTTCAAGAAACCCAGGATACTTCAGGAAGAAAAGAGTGAGAAGCAGTGGTGCTGCTTAGGCTGTGCTTATTCCACAAGATGGGAAAGAAAAGGATAAAGAAGGGGACTTGCTATGCACTTTTAGAATGTGCTTCCAGTCTAGCTTAGTTCTTTTTTTCTTGTAAAAAACAGAAATCTCAAAATTGTGTTCTGTTTTGGAATAAATGTTTCTCTGAACCCTTTCTTGGAATGTGTAATAAATTAATCTGTAAACTATATTAGAAGGTTGGTTATAAGGAATAATATATAGTGAGCTGGTGCAGATGCTGTCTTTGTGCATAGACCTGAGCCTAAACTCCATGCCTGTCTTTGTATTCTATATAGTTTTGCAATATTTTATTTTCTGCAGCCTTCTGAGCTGGTGACTTGGAGTTCAGAATTTTTTTACTAATTTCAGCCCTGATGGTCCCTTCTGCTATGCCCTTGTTCTCTGTAGACTTGCCTTGTAACGTGGTGTTAGAGTGGTCACTCACTGAGCTAATGTTGTGTTAACTAATGTCTTTAATATGAACTAGTAAAATTACACAAAACTGGTAACATTTCTTGGAGGTAAAATTGATTGCAGAAGTTACTACATGACTTCAAAACACTGTTATTATTGTTTAAAGGAACCAATAACTCAAGACCCATTTTTTCACACAAGCCAAAGGGGCGTAGAAATTAGAAAAGACAAATCAATCACAAGGCTTTATATATGAACTCTTTCTGCTTAAATATCTGCCCAGACAGGATCAACTTGGGTGGTAAGGTCAGCAGGGTGACAGAGCTGGCCAGCAGTGTCACTGCTGTACCAATGCACGCTGTCCAAGAACTGTGGAGCTGTCGCCAAATCCCAGCGTGATGACAACAGGACTTACAGGGGACTTAGCAATATGCCCAGGAGTACTGCAAACAGAAAAACAGGCTTCCCTCAAATGTTAATATTCCTAAAAGAGAAAATAATATTCTGGTTCATGGACATTTAAGAGATATCCATGCAATTTTTAAGCAGTTGGTGTAAACAAATATCCCCTCAGAAAGCAAATACTTTGTAAAAAAACCTCACTATCGACATTAAGCAGTTTCAGAGCAATGCAGTAGATACTGAATCAAAGACCACTAAAGTTCTTTATTGCTGGGGGGGAAAGGTCCAAATATTGCTTGGCAAATTACTGTTTGCTAGGGGCACTATTACCAGTTGACACAATCATTGGTCAGCAAATTGGTCACATTATCGGTTAGTAAATTTAAGAGTGCAGAATTATTTATTGGTAAATTAGAGATGGCAGAATTATTGGTTGGTAAGAAAAGAATTGCAGTGATTGGTTAGCAAATTAGAGATGCTTGGTTTTGTCTGTGGATAAATCAAGGTTGGTCAGATATTGGAGGCCAAATTAAAGATGGCCATGTTATTTATGGTTGTTCTGGTGAATGTTGAAATCCTGCTTTTTTTGTTACAAGCAAATAAACATTGGGAGGGTTTGCTTCTTTATTTTTTTCAGATTTATTTTTTTGCAAGAATTTCTGTGGGTATTAATATGGAAGTAAACATACACTTTATCTCTCTTACTTTTTAATGGAACTATGTGTTAGCTGAAATTGCGCAGAGTGCCAGGGGACTTCTGAAATTGTTTTTATGACGTGAATATTAAAGAAAGGTGTTAGATTTCCAGAGCTAAAAACTGCAGCCTTTGCAATTCCAGCTCTAAGCTGGTGCAGTGCAGGCAGGACAAGCTACTCCTCATGGACTGATAGCTGGCACCAGGAGGAGCTGATGATGTGAATCCCTTCTGGAGAGGCTTCCTTGCTGCTGCTGAAGAGCTGTAGTCCTGCTTTATTTGTCTGTGAACTGAAACCAGCAAAGATATACAAGAACAGTGCCTTCAAGGCAGTATTTTCTGTGAAATGTGGGGATTTCTGTGGGCAGTGGCTTCCAACTGCTTACCTTCCTTAACAAAACATAAAGCACTGTGACAGAGTCTATATTCAGGTGCTGTTCCCAGGCACTGATGGTTTTCTGCTGGAGAGCTGCAGCTGGAATCATCATAGACCTGCTAGGCAGCTCTGAGAGCAGCTTTATTTTTAATGTCATTGCTATCACAAATGATAGAAGCTTCCTATAGAACTAAAGTACTGCAGCAGAAACTGTTTTCTGGCATTTTCATGTTCTCAGTTGGTTTTTCTTCTGTCTTTCCCTTTGTGTGCAGAACCTCTGCTTAGAAGTAACCCTGCTTTTGTATACAGTGTTAAAGTAATTCTGAATAAAAAGTGTGTTTCAGTATAATTCTAGAACACTGTAAGAGAAATTCTGTTCACTTGATGAACTTTGCAAACAGTGCATAGAACACGATGGTTCAACACTTAAATAATTTTACATTTTAACAATGCTGAAAACAATAATAGAATTTGTGTTAAGAAAAATCTATGGCTGTTGATATAGCTGTTGAATTCTCCAATGGAAAACGATGCTAATTAATCAGATTTACTTTTCCAAAGGGACACTATATAATGCTTTTGACAATAGTACATATGGAGTCAGGGAGGATGCATTTTAAAACTTTAGGAAAGTCTTAAATTTTAAAACATTAAAATTTGCTTTTTATATGAACTCCTATAACAACAATGCCCCTACCTTTCTTGTCTACTAATTCTGCCAAAAATGATGTGTTTATTTGGAAACAGTAAAGTATGTCTGACATTTTTAAGACACAGCAAGGGGGGATTTTTGCAAAAGTGAAAGGGGTGAAAAGGAATTTTTATCCTGCTAAAGAAGCAATGCAATCACAAGATATCTGAGTTTTATAAATCTCCTGGATTGAGATAACATATGCTGCTCATTTTTTGGTATTTTCATTGAATCCAAAAGTTAGCACTTGGAATACACCAGAGCACTTCTACAACACAATGATTGTTCAGTTTTGGGTCCAGCTTGAACTGTTCATCTGGAAAGTTTTAGCTGAAACCATCATAATTAATTAGAAATGGTTTAACCAATTCAGAAAAAAATAATTGTAGGGCTCCCCCTTACCCTGGGTAGAGTCCTGCATGATCTCCTCTCCATAAATGAAATAATCCTAATGGTGCCAACCCCATTCTGCTCCCAACTCTCAAGCTCAGGGGGGCTCACACTGTAAGGCACCCCAGTCTGGCTGTTGCAGACCTCGGGGTATTTGCAGTGGTGATTGGTTTCACCATCTTGGGATCCATAATCAGACTTTCTCAAAATCTGGGGGTATTCAATGGGACAAATTGTCTTCAGTTGTTATTCAAAGGCAGCATGAGACTGGGAATGCAAATGAGCAAAACAACAGCCATGGTCAAAGGAAGAAGTGAAGATGGTATAGAAATAAAATAGGACTTGTGGATGGCATTTACTTTTCCTTCCAACAAAACCTAATAACTTGTAACAGAAAACAGCTCAGTGCAGGAAGAGAAAGGCAGGCCATTAACCTTTTGTTAGAAAACACCAGAGTTTTGGTCTATAACTATTTCAAACACAGATGAGCACAGGATTTAACAAGAAACCACTGGTTGTAGTTTCAGCTGGTAAAATCAAATTTAGAGACAGGTTGATTCCTCAGCCTATTTATCTGTGTTCTTTCTGGGCTCAGTGCAGAAGATGGAATAAATCATTTTACTGGGGCTCAATGGGTCTACCTCTGTTTTCAACTGTTTATGAGAGACAAAGTCATATTTCTCAATTTGGAAAAAATATTGCTATTGTCAGGCTAAAATCAGCAATACTATGTCTGCCACTATTTATTAATTAGTAAAATTAGGTAAATCAGTTAAAATTTAGCTTAACAGTCAGAGTCTTCACAAAATATAAAGCTTATAATGAAAAGCTTGAAATTTGTATGCAGGAAATCTTTGTTCTGTGACATTCTGAATTTCCATTTTGCTGGTATTCACTAAGCACTGCATAAACTGAGAGCTCTGGCTTTAAATGTAGGTATTTCTAATCAAATCTGCACCCCTGTGGTTAGGTGAGATATGTCCTGTGATATTGCTTGTGTCCCTTGATTAAAGAAATTATATAATTGCACCTCTTTGAAACTTCTCTGTGCTAAATGTCAATTTTACATTTTACAGTTCTCAATTTTTACATTGTTGACTGATTTATGTAGTGTTTCTAGTAAAACTCTAGACATAGAACATTTCACTTACATTACCAGCAAACATTGTATAATTTTTTTTGTAAGCATTTGCATTTTGCAGTGACAAATCATTGGCCATTCAAGGATTACAATCCCTGCATTTCTAGAAAACATTTGAGAATTTTCAAAATTATTGTAAGACATTTCATGAAATTAAAAATGAAAAGACCTTTAGATAAAATTTACATTTTTTCTTGCCAGAAATTTCCTTTTTGTAAGAGTGCACAAGTAATCATTAAAAATTTGAGGCAATGCTACATTATTGTTGTGATAATGGCCAAATAGGTGAAGTTCAAAATCTAAGTGCCTGAGATGATTAAAAAAATTTAAATGCCTCATTTGAATGGGATAATATGAAATATCTTTGTCTGGCATACATGCAAATCATAAGATAACTTCTAAAAATAAAAATAAATGCAAACTTGTATCCTTTTTGCCAGTTGTGGACATTTGAAAAGCTACAGGCTATTCAAATTGTGCTGTGAATAGACCATTCTCCAGTGTAAGCAGAACAAGTTCTTCCCAGGATTCAAATAAAATATTTTTCATCTTCACTGTGAAGAGCTTTTTCCTCTGCTTTTCTTTACAGGAATAAAAGGCTTTTCTGTTCTTTCAGTTGAGCGACCTCTGCCTTTTAGGGAGAAATGAAGTTTCTGCTCCACTCACCCATCACCACCACCCAGAAATTCTGAAGCTTCTGTGCCTGAGCCAGGTGAACAATTGGTACAAATGGGGATGGGAAGGAAGAAAAGAGAAGTATGTGTGCACACATTAGAACTTTTTCTGGCAAAGAAGGCAGGAAGATTGGTAACCACAAGAAAAAGATCTTAAAACACCTCTCAGGTAGAAAGGGATACATTTTGTAGTATAGCAGTGTGGTTGGGATTTAATTTGAAAGTTTACTGTTAAATGGCTCAGGCAGCTTTGCAGTTGCCAAAAGAATACACTTTATGCATTCAAATGTGTAATACCCAGGCTGCAGCATCAGTCACAGTCCATTTAGGTGATTTTGTTACACTGCAGTTTGTTGGAATTTCACTAAACTGTCTCAGCAACTCATAGAACAGAGGTTTGGGTTGTTTTTATAATTTGTTATATTTTCAAATAGCATTCATCAGGTATTCTTCAAGTTATTCTGGACATTGCTTTTGAATAGTGAAATTGGAAATTTGGAGATACAGGGTGTTCTTCAGCCCAAAGTCATCCTGGGCAAAAGCTAGCCCAGCTTGTTGTGATTTGCTGGCAGTTGGAGATTTAAGGGCTGACACTATTGTCATGGTACACTTGTATTGCCCCTGGCATTAGGTGGGGATAAACAGATTTAAAAGAGGCACAGTTTTGACAATACTTATATGAACAATAATTCTTTCATGTCTAACAAATTTTGATGTTAGTTTGCAGATGCATCATGTCTGTCATGGATTTCAGCTATTGTCATTATGGATCTGGCATCATTCATAAGTATTGTATATTGTGTGCTTTGGTTCAAATACACCTGTCTACACTAAGTTATTAGGAAGTTTTAAGATGCACGTGCACCTTTTAAAATATGCAGATATATTACTCCTCTTTCTTTTTAAATTGACTAATGATTGACTTTAGGCAATAGTGTACCTATGTTCCTGTAATCTGTAATTAAATTGAATGAAATTATTTTCATTATGTAAAGTAATAAGTAAGTTAAAGGGAAAGTCTTTGTAGGCTGCTGTTTTTATTATGTCCTAACCTTAAGCAGAAAGAAAGCCAGGCCAACTAGTTGTTCTTGCTTTTATTAAAGTTCCTGTTGGCAGAGCACTGATGGGACACATTAATCTTAGCATTAATGCTGAGGAAAAGGGGCTTAGAAGCCTAGGATGAATAAATCATTCCAGAGCCCATTTGGATCTGTTGGCACCTTCCCTGTTATGTTGTTGCTGGATGAAAAGGCTTCTCTAAGTGTTAAAGGGTTGGATAACACAATTGGCTTATTGCAGAATGGCCCTCAGTAATTTGTGAGTGTGCTGAGAGGGAGTAGCAAGCAACAGGGCAGGGTGGTTTGACCATGTGGGGTGGCACTGAGAAAAGTACAGACTCATTTTCTTCTGTCCCCACTAACGTGTGCAGTCTTTGTCACTGGGGCCAGTGGTGCTTCCAGCCTCGCCCTGAGGTACTTGTTGACACTAGAGAGGGAGTAGTTGAAATGCTTCCTATTTGTGTTACTTATCTCAAATCACTTCATTAAAATTTTTGGAGCCTGACGGATGAGCCATTTATTTTGCAGTTTAAAAGCCATATTATCCATTTATCTTTTCCTAGAAGACTGTCGCTGAAGATGCAGAAAGGTAAAATCATCAGACTCCAAGAGTAACTTTTTGTTTCAAGTCCTTCATATCTTGCTCTTTTCTGGTCAGCTTTTGGGTTTTTTTTCAGTCCCCTTGTTTCTGCAACACATTCATCTCTTTGTGGTTGGCTCAGAAGTCCCTCATTGCTCTGTTTCACAAAACTGCACTGCTCTCAGGACTCTCCTTCATAACAAAGCCTCAGGAATGGGTTTTAGGTACCATTTTCCTTGGCCTCTTCCAGATTCAATTCAGATGCAGTTCTGTACATCTTCAGTGTAGGATGCAACTAAAATTTGTCTCCATGAGGTTTCTGGGGTGGCCAAGGTGAAGGAGCTCAAGGAAAGAGGGAATGAGCAGTGAAGCTGGAAGGTTCAGAGCCCTTTCACCACCCAGCTCCTGACGCCAGTAAATCAGTGCCTGCTGTGATTTGTTTTCACTGGCCCCAGGTGGGCTTTTCTATCCTCTGGAGCATTCTATGCACTTAAAAATTAATGGGGTGGGATTGGTCTCTGTGTGTTTTTCCCAGTTTCCCAGAGCTTTCATTGCTGTTCCATGAGACAGTGGCTGCAGAGAGCAGAGGAAGGTTGTCATATGGCAGCAGCTACACATTTTCAGTAACAGTCAGTGAACAATTGCATGCTACAATTTACACCTCCTTTCTGGTCTGTTCTTCAACTGATGAAGCAACTATTAATAGCCAGACAATAATCAAATATTTGAAATAGGTATATAAAAAAAGATTTGGAGAATAATGCATGTTACCATCTATTAAGCATTTCACGCCCTCAAGAGATGCACTGAAGTGTAGAAATTCAAGCTATATCACTGTATTTTTACCTGACACATTTGCTGTTGAGACAGTTCTATTTTCTCAGTGTATTTTATTCATAAAAATCTTGTTTTATAAACACAGATCATCTTTAATGCAATGGATGTAATGTACAACAATTATTTTGGATAACTTAGTTGTTAGCACAAATCATAGTTAAAATAATATTAAAACAGAAGAAAGATGGAAAACAGCATGAAATGTCTCAATACATTTTGTTTGCAATTAAATAATAGACTTTCAACTAAATAATAGACTTTACTAGTTCTAACATAAATGGAATCATTTAAAAGCTATCAACCTGTACCTGTGCTGTAATAGATAGAAACCTACTTTTTCAACTCATCTGGTTGTCAGTGGACTTGAGAAGGAAGCACTGCTTTTCATATACATGTGGTCCTTGTAAAGCTGCTGGTTAGCAATAGTTTACAATTTAAAAACTCAAGCAATGAGCAGTATATGGTAATGGAACACCAGAAGCAGAAGGGAGAGGACCGGCGTCACTTGTGCTTGTTCAGAATGTGATTTTCCCAAGAAAATAATAATAATTTAACTCATTTCTTAAGCAGAGGAACAAATCCCTGTGTGTCTATCTTGATATAGCATCTTAACTTCTTTTCTGCTTCCTGTCCTCTCCCACTGTATCTAGACCAGAGCTGTGCCAGGTACAATGGCTTGTGCAGTGGCCTAATACTGAGCTCACTTTGTGAAAGTGATTCACAAACAGCACAGTTTGGGAATAAACTCTATATCTAGTTTTGTTCAGAAACCTCTAAATTGAGTATTTATTAAAATTACTGGGTTTAGAACAACAGTGACTCAAACTTTTGATGTTAAAAAAAGAGAATTTGTAATTCTGAATTGTTTTGCAAGCAAATATTATAATAAAAATCCCTTTCTGATTTCCTCACTTTTCTTCTAAAAAGTGAAGCATTTTCACTTTGCTTCCAAAGTGGCAGGGAATATTCATGCCTGCAGTGGTCTCAACACATTGTGTCATGTCAGAGAATGTATGGGAGCCTGGCTGTCTGTGGAAGGGCCAAGTCTTAATACAGGCACCTTTTATCTTAGAAGAATGTGATACCTAGTGCTAACAACATCACTTGTTAACAATTGGAAAAGCAGAATCTGGCCTAACTTGTAATAATAGTTATTATTAAATTGCATGGTGGGCCTGAGTCTAATTTTACTCTTATTTTATAGAGCCATTGACTTTAATGGAATTGCTCCAAAATTTTCACTGGCATAACTGTGAGCAGAATTAGGCCCAATAACTGTCATGTAAAACAAAGTCATTCCATCTTGTAAACCATAAAGCAGGTTACATGGTAGTTAAGTGTGGGCCAAAACCATTAATCTTTCAGATGATGTGTTTAATGGCAGCCTTGGATGCTTGCAGTCAATTAAAATTTCCTGGCGCATTTTCATAGGACAAGGAACGTTTGTTACTAATCATGTCCAAAAGAAATTCTAGCTGGTGTAATTGTATTTTACTTAGCTAAAATTGCCTTTGTGCTTATAGTTAGCTTGTTATTCCTCACTCTGTCTTTTAGAAAACCCACACAGTTGTGGAGTTATTTTGGTGCAGATGATAGCTGTGCTATCACCCAGAAGCAGCATGAAGCAGAGTTTCTCTTACTCTGTGCTGTTGAACTGCAAAGTGTCTCTTAAGTCTAAAATTGTAAGGGGGAAAGGAAGTGTCATGATTGCTGTTTTAATATTTAGGGACAGAATCTCAACTAATATAAATTACCACAGATGGGTTGAAATATCATTTAATTGATATTAATTAATTGATCTGCCTTTTAAAATAATGTACATTTTAATTGGCCATGCCCTTTTGGTTTTATTACTTCTACCTATAAAATACAATATTTTATGATACTTTGGTCTAAAAAAAAAAGAAAACAACATACGGCTATTACACTTTTTCTTGTTGTTTCTCCTTGTGAAAATCCTGAATTTGGTCTGAAGTGACTCTGAAACTACCATAACAGTAAAAATCTTTTGAAAATACCTCTATTTCTGCCTGTTTCTTTGGGCAATCAAATCTGCACTTTGTTTAACGCTCATTGAAGATAATGTGAATTTTCCCAGGCATTGGGAAGGTGGGCCAGTGTTACCATGCTGAGGAATTTATGCATGGTAACATTAATCTGGCAATTTATGCCAGATTAAGAAAATGCCCCATGTGAGCTTCCGATGGATACATAGAGAGCAGTGTGTTCCTTGCATGCCCTGTGGGAAAGCCTCTCAAAACCCAGGAATATGAGAGATCAGGAAAGAGTTTAAGGGAAAGAACAACAGCCAATTCCCAGAGCTACAGTGGCTCAAGAAAATATGGTGTTCTTCCTCTCAATGAGTTATATGTTATTTTTATATAATTTTTACTTCACTCTCTCTCAAAGTGGTGTGTGCAGAGAGGGAGCAGCTGATCAGTTTTATGAGAATATGTTGGGAATATGAGTCAAAATGTTCCAGCAACCTCCAGATGCATCCACAGACAGAAATCTTCTTTGCACTCTATTAAACAAAAAAAACCCCTCAGAAATTGATAGTGCTGGTTCTAAAGTCTGGTGGTGTAGTAACGCGTTGTACACGTGCTTATAGGCATTGGAAGAAGCCAGAGGAGGTGCATGTGAGGCAATACCTGCAAATTTGATTGAAATATATCAGGAAGCAAGAGTGCTTGTGACCAAGCCAGAAAATTGAATGTAAAGAGTGTTTTGAGCTTACCAGCTACAGGTCTCCTAACCTGAAATATTTTCTTTTTGGATTTCAGTTTCACAATACTATATACTTGGCTTCTCTAGTTCAAGTCCATAACAAATTATTTGCATGCTGTGCTGGGATTAAAAAAATAATAAAATAAAAATTGAGAAACAGCTCTGTTAGCTCTTTAGTTTGACTTCAATTTATTCTCAAACTCAGCCAACAAACATAGTCCTCCTACACTTGTAGAGCTTCTGGTTTTTCTTGGCCCATACAGCCCTTTGTCCTCTGGCAAAATTTCAGTGGAAACTTCGTGCAAATACTGTTTGATCTTTACCAACTCATCTCAAGGAAGAGGACTCATGTTTTAGCTTCTTTTCCTTTTCTGCAGAGAGGAAAAGAGGAAGGTAGAAATTTTATGTAAGGAAACAACTGTACAGGTCTAGTCTCGTGTGCCTCAAGAATTCTTGGACAGCTGTGGCTGTGGGCTTTCCATATGTTTTATGAGAGGTGTTTACCAGGATACCAGTGACTGTAATAAGTGTAATGGGGTCTTACTCCATTTTCTGTCTGTATTTTCCATGCAGTTTATTGAAACTCTTACTCTCTCTGGAGTGAGAGGACTCTGAAAATCTCCTATTTATTACGTTCCATTCATTGTCTTATATGAATAGGAATCAGTGCACATCTATGTAGGAAAAAACCCTAGGGAACTGTGGCACTTGGTTTTTGATCACTGCCACCCTTGCTGATTGAATTATGCTTATGTGAAATCAAATATTCTTTCACTCGTTGGAAATTTAAAGCAAATTCTCCAGACTCTGATTCCAGAATGGTTCTGAGACTGAAGAATAGCGGAAATGAATGAAAACACAGAAATTTAAAAGGCAAAAAAAAATAGGAAGGCTTGATACAGAAACAAAAGTGTCTCTGACAAGATTAGCAATGAGACCTCTCCTGCTGCTTCTCAGATATTCACACTCACAACCATCCACCCAGTTTCTGCCTGGAGTCATAACTGTCTGAAGGAGAATGCAGCAGTTTTGCTGATGGCTTCCCTCTATGCATTTTTTCTTTTCCTCCTGCACCCTTTGACAACAAATTTTAATTGGCTGCAAGACTTTAGGTTACATTCAACTGCCTGCATTCATCTGATCCAGAAGTATCTGCTTTCATTTGCCTCCCCAGCATCCTTGTGGTCTCACTATTCTGACTTCTGCTGCTTGCTCATGCTGAAGTTTTGAATATGCCAGATTAATTATCTTATCCCTTAATCAGAGGAATCTGCGAGTCTAGTGAACCTTTTTTTTTCCTGATATCAATATAGCAGAGCTATTAGGCAGCAGTGTCCAAGAGAAGAGGAATAGTTTGGAACAGCTGTGGAATTTCTTAATAGGAGAACAAGACAGTGAAGAGTTCAACCCCTGAAAGGGGTTGTGGAAACTTAACAGTTTACCTACACAGAAGCAACATGAAAAAGGGTTTAAATATCTTTAGTAAAATCAGGATGCTCTCATGGATTGTATTTTCTAAAATATTGTACTGTGTACAATACAGGAACATTCAAAAACCTACTTATTAATACGAATGAATAAGTGCACAGTGAGTTCTAATTGCCAACTCTATTCTGAATTCATCTTTGTTTAAGTCTTAGAAGGATCTGACTCAGACACAAACTCCTCCTGTTAGTAATTCAAGCTGGTTTTAATAGTGCAAACTGAGTTCCTTTAAAAGATTGTTTTAAAGTTCTCTTTGATTCCAGATATCTTCAAATATCACACTAGATATGTATCCCAGATATCTGAGCTGTGTGGGAAATGGGTATGCTCTAACTTACACAATGTTTTGGAAAGGCAACCTGAAACAGGAGATTTTTAGATATTACAGTGGCAACCAAAGGAGTGTGGGGAGTCAGCCAGGCAGAAGTACTCTTTAATTCAGTTGCTGGGCTTGAAATGAAAATTGTCAGTTTTCTGTTTTAGCGGGGAGAAAAAGTTATTTGCTTTTTTGTTTACCTACCATGGGGAAATTGTTAAAAAAACAACAAAAAAAACCCACCAGCAAACTAAAAAGAAAAAAAAAAAAAAGAAGAAAAGCTTGCTATCCAGTATGCATTTTCAGATAAAATGCATTTCTCTTCAGACATCTTGGCAAAACAGTAAATGTTCCTATAAAGTATTTTAGTCACTGAAGTTGTCTTTTTCTTAAAACATTTTTGCAAGCAAACTAATATGGCAGTTTGGATTGATTTAGATTGGTGCATCTTTTTATATTTTTCAGTTTTAAGAAATAATCAGATCCTTACTTCTGAAATGTGGCAGAGAATCATATGATTCTGGGCTTGGGCAATCCAATCCACAGAAGGACATCAAGCATGGTTTGTTCCTTTCATAAACAAGTTATTTGCTCCTCTTGTATCACTGCTGATTCATTTGGACTATTAACAAGCTTTTTAAAACTATTAAAGCCTCTCCACTCTGTCTTCAAAACTTCCTGAAAACGGCATCTTTGATTTACGTGGTCAGCATTTACTCCCTAAGGTCTTATTGACCTTGGCACTGTTAGAAATCATATTTTCACATGCATGAATTGCCCTTGACTAATTTCTCCAGTACAGTTTGAACATAAATAAACTTCCTTTGGCAGTTGCATTTTTTACATTTCACTTGTTTGTTTTTGAGAAACATGGTGTGAATGGGTATATGGAGTATACTAGAAAGTGATTCTCTATTGAAGTTTGGTTAAGAATGTGCATTATTTTTCTCCTTGAATGTGTTAATGCTAGATGGATTTTTCTTTTCTTTGAGTCATTTTTTCAAATTTTCCTTTCAGAATCATATAATTCCCAGTGGCCTTTGATGTTATTCTCCCCCATAGTCATTAAACACTTCTAAGAACAGAGTGAAATTAATTTTTTTGTTGTGACATGGGACACAAACTCTATAATAGCCCTCCCTCTTTCATTAGCAAACATAAAAAAAGGTAAAGGTTCAGAAAGATTTGGAATTTGTGAAATTTGACTTCTAGTGAAAAGTCTGCCAGGACTGCAGACACACTGCAAGTGACTACATCAGACAGCAGCCCAGGCGAGAAATGCAAGAACAGAACTTCACTATCAGTACCTGAGCATCAAGAAAATATCATATGCTGTGTAACCAAGTGGTTTCCAGACTGGGAGCGTGGAATTTGAGCACTACACACATCTCCCACTTTTGTTTTAGATGTAGGATGTGGCCTGGCAAGACAAGCAGCTTGACATCCACAGGGAAGATGAAAAGAAAGGTTGGAAAGTAAAATTCATCAGTCCAAATTCAAGCTCCACAGCTGAGCCATTATGCCCTGGTGTGTAAAGGAAAGCAGTGTATTGGAGAATGTGTTAACTGCTATGGCATTGTAAAACTCCTGGGATTTGGGTACTTTCTGAAACTCTTGACAGTGCTAGCAGAAAGCAGGTAACCCTTTAATTTCCTTGATCAAGGTAAACCTTATGTAACTGTAAGCAAAAAGAGGATGCTAAGGTGAATCTAACAGCAGATAGTTATTACTGGGCCATTCAGCTTTTTGAACCTGTTCCTTTTTCCAGCCTTCCAGTTAGAAGTGTGATGAATAATTTGCTGGGTCTCTGATAGAATGTTTGCAGCCATCTGTAGATACAGTGAATATTTCCTTAGTGATGCAACTACAAAAAACATGGGTGAATGCACTACAAGATTGTTACAGTTCATAGAGCATTAGCTGAGGTACAACTCTGTTATGTGTTTTCTACACATAATTGTGCAGTAAGAATAGAATTTTTCCTTCTCACTTGCAGACATATATTTTAAGTTCCCTTTACAATGTTCTCACCAGAAATTTTCCTAACCTTTGGCCAAAATTTTTTTGACAGCAGTATGAGTTCCATTGTCTAATTCTTGAGTTGTGTTTGAGATGGAAACAATACCTCCATTTTCTGACAGCATTTTCAGAAAGTGTGGCATCAGTCCCAGCACTACCTCATGCTCTATGGCAGGAACTGGCAAAGGATGCACCTTCCAGTTCTGTCTGGGAGTGCTGCACTGCAGAGCACTTGGGCCTTGGTGACTCTGCTGCCTGCAGGACAAAGCCACCAGAGTAATCTCTACATTCCCAGTGTGGTGAACTGGCACCTGTGTAACGCTGAAATTCTTCAGAGGCACAGAAGCAATACTTAATATCAATGACCTGAGTATTCCAAGCAGAAAAGATCCATTAACTGTGTGCCCTGTTCAGCTTTCATATGAAGAATTCTCTTTTCCCATTCAAGATTTTTTTACAAAATGTTGATGCCTTTTTCCCTGAATATTATCCTGTGGACTTTCTTTTGTTTACTATCTATGATTTCTGCTGATAATCTTTCAGATCTTTTACTTTGTAGAAAGCAAAAAAAGCCTTTTCTGTGACAATCTAATATAAAGAGTAATCTAACAATGGGAGCCTGGAGGCGAAAGGCCCCTTGTGTTAATATGCTTGTTACAGAAATACAACTTTCTATGAAGATTGAAGCCCTAGTTTATGGGATTGGAACCTTCAACCTAAGATAAAAGTGTTCAGCCTAAGAAACAACTGTTTTACTATGATTTTCACTGCTAGGGCTGTACACTAAGGAACACATTGGTTATGTGCTCCTTAAAGGTCTTACCTTTACCTACCATATTATAAACTATCTCCTGTTTGTTATCTATGTCAAAGATTGCTGGAAACTCTTGAGAGCTTCTTGTATTGCCTGTGAAGTGCTGTCAGTGTGGCACACCTTTTGTTCTTTTTAGAAAAGCCATAGGATAATAGCAAGTTGGCAATGGATAATTTTCTAATTATGTGGCTTGCTCCCCATTTCAGAGGCTCACTGGCAGTTTCAGAGTAACAAGAGGATAAATGATGCTGATCTTTCTCCACACAATGACACCTTTAAGAGAGAAAGCTACAGTCAAAACCACATGCATTCAGGTAAGGATCCTATGTAACTTTTATTTATAAAACCCTGATAGAATGAATGCTATATGGAACACTGGTGTTAGGGTGAGTTCTGTAGTTGTATACTTGAAGTGATACTGTTCTTCATTTCTGTGCTCTGAGAATTCTTAACATACACATCCTCCTAGCCCAGATAAGCACAGAACAATTGTCACACTTTTCTACAGGTGGGAAGTTAAGTCATTGCCTCGAGCTACTTAGGTAGTCTTAAAATCCAAGAGACTTCCCTCTGCCATCCCCTGCTCTAAATTACATAAACATCTTTCCTCCTTCATTTGTTGTAGCTGTCCAAATTCATCCAGAAAAACAATTTACTTGATTTCTCAGTGAAATAGATTTCATAGACATACAGAAAAAGACATTTAACAGTCTTTCTACAGTTACACCTAATTACTCAGGCTCTTGAATATGCATTGCAGAAGTGTTCAGCTTTAATTGCTTTACTTCTTGTTGTTTGATTAATTTGTATTGTTGTAGCATTGATGTTTTCATTGTTATACTTAAAATAATTGAGCAACGAAACCTTAAAATTCTTTGCATGTGGTGCTTGTAAATTTACACCTAAAACTCCCTGAATATAATGTTCCCAAGCCACCTAAAGAGGAGCAACCCACACATGCCAGTGCAAGCACCATTCTATTGTAGTGTTTATCACAATAAAATATTGGGTTTTTCCACTGAGCTGTGTGTTCTGAGCAAGATGCAGGAGAGCCTGGGGCTGTATGTGATCAAAAGCTTCACACAATCTGACTGGGTCAATGAGTTTTTCCAGGCAATTTAGACAATTTTCTGTGTGTAGACAAAATCCACGGATTTCTCCTTAGTGTTTATCAAGGTAAGCTTCACAAAGTATAACAGAAATCCCTTCCTTCCTTTCTTCCTTCCTTTCTTCCTTCCTTTCTTCCTTCCTTCCTTCCTTCCTTCCTTNCCTTCCTTTCCTTCCTTTCCTTCCTTTCCTTCCTTTCCTTCCTTTCCTTCCTTTCCTTCCACTAATTTAGGACTGAGGAACACTTCCATAGACCTATCTTAAGATCAGCATGGTCACAACCACTTATCTTGTGTTTAAAAGAATAGCATCAGCTGAGTCACACTCAGTCTTTGCTACACATAACTCCTCCCAGAGTGCGAATGCAGGACACCCAGGATGGTTTCCAGCCCTGTCTGCAAACAGCATAGCAAAAGTTTTTCCAGTTGAAGAAGACAAGGTGCTACAATTAAGCCTCACAGCACAACAGACACTGCTGAAATGAATTTCACTTCTTAGACTCTTCCTTCTAGAAGTTCACCATCTCAGCTCCTCATTAATCCCCCTTTATGCTCCTGAAGCGTAGCTTGAATTTAGAACTTTCTAATGTTACACTTTTCCATGTTCCTGTGTTTCAGTAGGTTTTTTTGGGTTTTTTTAAGTGCATAAACCTGGCCAGAATTTTTTTGAATTACTTGGCATTTTGGTAGAGAGCTATTAAATATAATGAGGTTTGAAGTACAGTTGGGAAGGCACATCGTGTTTGCAGGCCTGATTTGTACAGTGCATCAATTATTTGTGCATCTGAACTGAAACAGTTCTATGTGTGGAGCTTTTGTGGGACATGAGGCTATATCATAGCATATCTTCCCATCCTACTTGAATAGTAGTTTTTTTTGTTTTGATGCTTATGTGTCAAAGTTTTTGAGCCTGAGTTCGTCAGACTGTGCTATGATGCTACAGGATTTAGTAACATCAATGCAACTGAAAAGAAACAAATAGGGCTTCATTTGTTGGTAGTGGAGAAATCTGCTTAATCTTAGAGTCAATGCCTGTATGGTTCATATGAGAAAAGGGGAAACAGTTAAATTCTTTATGGTATCCATGAAAACTGAAAGTGGATTGCTAGAGGCTAAACTTCTATTCTTAATTTTGTCACTATTATATTGTAGATAAAATTAGAGGAATAACTTAAGGTGTAATAGTGATGACTGAAATTACTAAATGGACTACTTAAAAATTTTTATTTATAGTTCCAAATGCAATCAGAGAATAAGTGTTTAGGGGATAATGTTCATTCATTCGATACATACCTATGCTGATAGATGATGATGCATTTAATGAAAGATGGCAACATTCTGGCAGTTAGAATGTTTGTGAGGAAAGGGACAGATTAAGGTTTGCTCTTGTGACTTTAATACTGTCATTCTTTCATCTTGAACTATTTAATTTGGAAGCACTATGTTCTTCGAATGAGATAAGAATTTAGTATGCTGTGCATCTTCTCTTAATACATCTGCTGTCTAAAAAGGCAAGGTGGAAAAAAGCAACAAATAAACCCAAGGAAATTGTATCAGTAGCACTTAGTTTTACATCCCATTTAGTGCAAAGACAAAGCAAATCAGCCCATAACAGAAATAACCAAAAAGAAAATGAATGGATCTCAAGAAATGGCCTATCTAAAGCACTAAGTGGGGTATAAATAAGATTTTCACTAGTTTCATAGGAGAATCCTAGAAACAGTCCTTTTCCAAGGTAAAACCAAGTTATTAGGTATGTTTCCTATGTGTGGTATCCATAACTGAGAACCCAAGTATTGGAAAGCTGGATAATGGTGACAGTGTAGATCACTATTCTGCATTGTAAATAATACATAATAAGGTCATTATTACTTCATTTTTATCACTCTTCTCTGTGGTCAAAATCTTCCTTGAAGATCCTTTGGAAAAGAAAAAAAATAGCACTTTATTTTATCTTGAGTCATTTGGCTGCAGTAAGTTTTAACAAAAAGCAAAATAATGATAGAAATATAATGCACTGTCAGCAGAATCAGAAGACTGAAACAGGGAATTCACTGCATGCCATACAGAACCTAAAGCAGGTTTCCTTGTTTCCACCCAACACCTAGAGCATATCCAGCTCAATGGATCTTACAGAGTACAAGGCATAATCCAGGCATTTCACCCACAGCTCCTGGAAGGAGCTACTCTCTGAAATGAGCTGACATGGGAGCAGCCACACTGGCAGAAGCGTGCTGGGAAGTGCCACCATTAATTTGTGGAAGGCTTTGAAGATGAACTTTTCAACAGGCAAATTTCTCTCTTCTCATGTCCCCTCAGTGCTGTGTTTTCAGCTAACTCGGGTTTGGTGTTCTCTCTCACAGGTTTGCCCCAGCCTTCTTGACTTTCAGAGCCATTCAGTTCTGTAAAAGTGTCTTGCTAAATTATGCCAAGACAAATACCTGCAGAACTGTATCCATGCTAGGAAATTGCACCAGTGTAACTATAAACTGAGATAGTTAAATCAGCACTGTGTGTAGACATAAGTACTTTGCTGGATTTTAGTCAAAACACTTTAAAAGTAATGTTAAATTTTGGTTTTGTGCCAGCTATGGGCCAAACTGAACCACCTGTATTCATATACTATGTTTAGCCATTAGTACACTTCAAGTACATTCAAAATTTAAGACAAGACAAAGTCCCACTGAAGTAATTTAAAACTTATGCATCTGCTTAACCTCTTTCCTGACTCAGGAGGGACTTAAGCATGTACTTAGACTTACACACTAACATTTTCTGCTGAATAAGTACCTTTATTTTTTAAAATGGCAATCACGAAATTCTAATTTTGAATGTAATAGGAAAATTCCTAGATTCATTCAGCCAAAGATAATTGCTGTTTGGAGAGCTTTACATGCTCACAGTAAGAAAAGTACGTTTATCCAAGGGAAAAAATACCTCTTTAAATTAGTACAACCTACAACACAATATTATTTTTAGTAACATGTATGCTGTAATGCTAAAAGTTGGTATATGTTTGACTCAACCCAATAATCACACAATGTAAATGATACTCAAACAAGAGCTTGAATTAATCTTTGCACCACAAAGATTAATTAACCAGAAGGTTATTTCACACCATTCTTCAGGGCAAAACATCATTTGCTCTAAGGCTACAGCCTCTTTGCCTTGCCAGAGTACTTTAAAATAGTTTTGGAATTTCTTTTTTGAGGAGCAAAGAAATAGATTATTCACCAGGACATGTTAGGTAGTACAAAATCTGCCCATAGAGCAACTTCCAAAGTTGTGAACTACACAGCTGACTCTTGCTGGGCCACAAGTCATCCCAGGATTATCCATTTCAGTCAATTCCACTGGAGCAGAATTTCAGATTCATACACTCACGTGAGCTTCACTGGCCAAACAGATTACTGGTCCTCTCCCAAATGTGAGAGATTTCCTTCCAGTGCCACGCCCTCAGGAATATTCCTTCTTCGTCTCATGTTTTGTGTTTGGATGATTCTGTTTGAGATGATAATTAAGCCTGTAGAATCTGGTTTATGACATACCATTAAATACTTTTTATTCTTTCCATATGATGCACTGATATCTTTTCTGTGCAAAAAGGGTATCCAAGTCTTCAGAAGAGAGGGCTTTATGAAATCAGCTTCTTATCAAATCATTAGATTTCATGGTCCAAGCCCTTTGGTACGCTCTTGGGAGTAATATTAATGTGGTACCAAAGGAATTTGCATTACTGTGTTTTCATCTCTGAAGTCTGGATGCCTCAAAACTCGCTTTTTAGGAGTGCTGGAATTTGATTCATGGTGCAGTATGTGCTTACACAGATCACTGTGAGATTTCCCCTTTTCTATACAAAAGGCAAAACAACTTCTCAATTTTTATTTTTCGTTTTCCAAAGCTCTGTTCTTCACTGAAAACATGATAACATATTTAAGCAACGAACAACATGGCATTTTAACATTAATCCTTAATGTTATTGAAATGTTTAAACCTGCATATTTTTCACTGTCTCATAAACCATTCTAATTTCTTTTACTCTGCTAAATTCAGACGTAATTTAGGATGGAAAAATACATTTTAGAATTACATCTGCAGCATGTAGTATTAGTATGACTTTTTCATGGCATGACAGTGATGTTTCTACAATCTATACATATTGATTTAGGCTGATAATAAACAATTTGATTAGGCTCTATCTATAGGCTGTCATTTCAATCACTGTCACTGTTCCAATAGAGTGGAAGGCAGATAGCAGACACATATGGCAAGATTTCTCAAAATAAAAACTCTGGCCTGATTAGAGCCCTAGGTTCAGTGAATTGGACAAGACAGCTCAGCTGCCAGGTTATTAACTCCCTCAGAAAATACTCTGCCTTTTCCCCGGGGCCAGCCTGAATATTCTGATCTGGATCGATAAGCAATCTCCGGTGTGTACAAAATGCCAGCTAGAATCATTTGTCTCAGTGCAGACTCCTTACAAAGGATAAAACACCTGCAGTATATGGCCTTCTCTCCCTCCTCCCCCACCTTCCCCCTTTTAACTAATGACCCACAAGGAGGGAAGAAGTAACTGAATCTGTTCCATCATCAGGAAGGCTCTCTCAGGTTTGTTTTAATGATCACAATGGCTACCTTTCAATCTTACAAAAATTATATCAGTCATGGTTTCCCTGTGGCATGTTTATGTAAGTAATGTGAACCACAATGTAATGACAAGTGTACAGATGTCATTGTAAGAGGGCCCTTGGCAAGAAGATATCTCAGAATGTCAGAATTTTAATAAACCGTGGACTGCTGGTAGGGTTCTCTTTGGTGGTTGTCTTTTATATTTGTAATGTGTGCTCTGATCTGTTGCTTGGACCTGAGATTTTTCAAGAGTGTTTAGTAACAAAGGATATTTCACGATTGATTAGAACAGAATCATTCTTTTGCAGAGTGGTGGTGTTTTCCCAATCCATTACATATCTGTGGTTTTGTTTGTAGCAGTGCTGGATTGCAGCCACATGACTTGCACTTTCCTTAGATGCCAAAAAGGAGTTTTTATCTGAGTGAATTCAGAACCGTTCAAAGCTTTTGGATGTTTTCTCCACATGTTGACCTATTAATAAGTCCCCCTTGACTCAAATAAAAATCAAATATATGCTAAGTATGAGAAAATCCACAAACCTCCAAGTTTCTCTCCTTCATTGGTTATTTATTACACCTGGAATCACAGGACAGAACCTCCTATTGCACAACAAGTCTGTAGCTTCACATGTCCCATGCCAAGAAATAAAAGCTGAACGTCCTCAGCAATCTACACAGAATTTACTGAGCAAGTAACAGGTACAGATACCTGTTTCTGGGTATGGATTAAGACTCTCAGGAACAGAGGCCAGTTTTGACTTATTTTTCAAGGCTGTAGAACTAGCTCCTCATCCAGCTGTTAATGACAGCATCGTTCTGTTTGGGTAACTGTTCACATCTGTATGCCTTTAGAAAACTTACCTTGAGTTAATGTAAACTGAAGATCCATGCCTAGTTAAAAAATTTAATGTTTTTTTATGTCATGTTTGCTTATGACAAATTATATAAAAGCATTTTATATTTGTACTGGCACCACTTGGAAAAGGAAGGTCTGCATTTATTCTCTGTCCTTCTTTGCTGCATGAGGTGCCTTGCCATCATAATGTCAAGAAATTAGAATATTGCCTTCCAGATAGCTCCCTTCATATTTGCTATCAAAAATTTCAGGAACTAAAGATGCTTTTAAAAAAGAACAATGTAAGGAACAACTTTAGTGAACTGATTTCTCAACGTAGAAAGCATATTTCCTATCAAGACACTTATTAGAATGTTTATCTCAGAGAAAATGCACACAGTTTATATGAAAAGCTGATGTTATGTTAATTCCCATTATTATATACAGATGATATTGAGGAAGATGGAACAAAGTGCCTTTAAACCAAAGCTGATGACATTTTTTTTCTTGTTTGCTACAGTTTTATTGTAGTGAAATATGTTCATTTTAGCAGTGGAAAACTGCCCTAAATAGATAGCATAAGAGCAATAAGATGTCACATTGCAGAGCACAATTTAAAAATGATGTGCTCTAGAAGTAAGGCTTTTAGACATTTTGGTTTATGTATTAAAACTTCCCACAAATTTGATTGAGAATGAGCCTTTGATGGATATTTGCTGCAGTTATGCTGCATTAGACTCGATTTATCCACCACCTCTCATTGTTGCTATTGATTGATTTTTAAATTAGATGAAGGCAATCAGTAAATACCACCCAATCAAGTCCTAAAAACATACAGGAGATTAGACAATTTAGGGTAATCAATGAAAATATTCTGTGATTTGCTACCACTCAATTTTGACCATAAATTACGACCATAACTTGCAAGTTAGTAAGCCATAAAACAAGTGGATGTGACAAGAAAAACTACAAGAAATGAATTAAGGAGATGAAGAGGAACCACTAGTGTTATCATTTAATGAGACAAAATTACTCTTTATACATATCTGGCATTTCTAGTTGAGTCTTGCCAACAAAATTGGAGTACAGGAGCACTAACACTTCTCTTATTTTTCTAGGGTTTTGGGGTTGGTTTTGGTTTTTTTGGGTTTTTTTGGTTTTTTTCTTTTTGCAATATAAAAACTGTTCTTTTGTGTAACTAATCAGTTTGAACAATAACGAATATACCTAATTTTGTTGCAGCAAATAAATTACTGTAATTTTAGATTTAAAGCCTCCTGCTTGCTAAAACCCCTCACCTTCATCTCAGGCACTTGCAAAGACTAATTTTAAAGTCACACTTCTACGTGGTGTTATATTCTACAAACTTTAAAATGTAACAAAAATTTAATGATATTTTAGACCAACACTTTGAAGAAGCTGTGCTAATACACTTTCTCTGTGATACATGTCACCCATTTTCTATATTCTCACAACAGTCTCACTAGGAACTAATTCACATGTCTTTAAAAATCTGTTTTAAAGCTTATTTACTAGTTGTAAATAGGTGTCCATGTTTTTTCTATTGATGAACTTCAGTATCTATTTGTAATTTTTAGGCAGTATCTATGCAGTTCTAGGCTGAAAAGCTGCTTACAAATATATAAGCAACTATTAACAGTATAGGCTATATTGGTATGAATTGGTGAAATAAATTAAGAATTTATCATAGATCTGCTCCCTTAAAAAAGTAGTACAGGTGTGATACTGCTGAGCATGGAAAAATCTTCCTGGTTAGTGCCTTTATGATCTTATTTAGAATAAGGAACATTTGGAAAAGGAGACCAGAATAATTTTTGGGAGTGTTGATCATAGAAAAGGATGAAATTAAGATACTTTTGACAAGAGGAAAATTAATGTGCCTTTTTGTACATTAAACAGAAGTCTCAGAGATCTGAAAACTGCCCAGGACACCTTGAGTGGTGATGAGATTGTAAGAGAGGATAGAAGGAAAGAACACTCTCACTGCACTCACACCCTCTAAAATACAAAAGTGATTTTGTAGAGCTTGATGGTAGAGGAACTCCTTTGAGAGCAGATAAATGCAATATGCACAGGTGGAACAAACACTGAAAATATTTGGATTTATATCTACCATGATTTAATTAATTCCCAGTAAAGAAAAAATTCATTTTGCAGCAGAGAAAGCAAAACCCCCAGAGTCAGAAGAAAGCATTAGTGGTGTTGCAAACAAAAGATTAGTCAGCAAATACAGACTCTGTATCAGCAGGTGGACTCTGTGTGAGATAATCCAGAATTAGAACTTTGCAAGAATATAATGCAGAAATTCCAAATTCTTGCTGTAGTAGACAAACGTCTGGCAATAGCAACTATTAAAAAAAAAAAAAAAAAAAGAGTAGTTGTTCTTAGCTGGTTCTTTTTGTAAAAGACATTTCCTTTAGCATAAGGTTTTAGAATCAGAATTTACTTTCCTGTGCATGTCTGTGGAACAGTATAACAGAATAAGTCCATGAAAGTGCTGGGCCCCTTACAAAAATATGTTTTTCTCTGTTAAAAATACTCCCCCCCGAATTCTGAATTTAACACTAGAAAATGTCCAAGTCTGGTCTTTCACATTTTCTGTGTTAAGTACATCTGTGTAAGGCAATCCAATTTGAAGGACTATGTGAATCCATAAGAGAATACAAAACCTATCCCAGTTCTTTTTAAAAATGTCATTGAAATGGACTTTTCTTTGACCTCCTGCATTTTTTCTGTTTCTACGTGTTCATAAGATTTTAAGAAAGAAGTAAATTCAGTGCTAACAGTACCTTTTCTTCCTTCCACATAAATTTGGTACTAGAGGAAGCTTCTGTGTCTTTCATCATTGGCATAATTTTTAACAAGTATGTACAATAATACTGGAAGACACATAGTTCTCAAAAATAATATTCCTCCCTCTGAAGGTAACATTATTTCTGAAATCTGAGATTTTAGTTTAATTTGAAATCTCTTTTGAAAATACATCCCCAGCTTATTTCTAAAAGATTCTGCGTGTGATTTAACCTGTGGTAGAAATTTGCAAGATACACAGTTAAATTGTGAAGGCAGGAAATGAAACAGCTCAGAATCTGAACGAACTCTGGACCATTTGCATTCCCATATTTAAATATTTGCCTTTTACACATGAGCTATAACTTTTCACTCACTGGATTTTTATTTTTTTTTTTGCATTCTCTATGAGTAATAATGCTAAGACAAATCGATGTTTAGGTTATTGCAATATATGGTCATATCATGTTCCAATCTCACATTTGTGTGAGTTAAAAAACATACAAAACCCCAATAATCTCTAGTAAAGGAGGACAGGAGAGGGAGAAAACCCCTGACTTGAAACAAAGACAGGGACCTACTTGCAGTCCTGATGGACTGATGCAATACAATGAAGCTGGTGTATTCAATATAACTTTTAGAATAATTGCCTGGGAGGTAACCAGAAGAAGTACATTTTACTTTATCATGGTACATAAATAAAAGGGCAGACTAATTAATCATATAGCTTACTAAAAGTGCTTTTTATTTTGCCATTTAGTATGCCAGAAAGATCATTTTCTTTAATGTATATACCCAGTATTAACATGATTTAATCCATCATGTTCTGTATTATGAAATTACTTTGTTTTACTCCCTGATCCAGCTGAAGATCATTAACCCACACTATTTTCTAAGCCATACATCATTTGAGTGTATTACCTCATATAGCAGAAAAGCTACTTCCCTCGGTTATACACTCCAACTAAGAAATCATTTTTCCTGGATGTTGCTGACAAGAGGAGCTGTTTTCATTAGAAAGCAGATGGTTCACTGTTTCAATTCTGTTCTACCTTCACATTTGCTCCAGCTCAGAGTTCTTTGCTGCCAGTTACCTTATTACCTCTCACAACATCCATGTCCTATATCCCTGACCCATCCATAAAACGTGCTAAACAAGCAAGTTCTTTGCCTTCCCCCAACACCTTTTTTTACTCTGCCTCCTCACCTGTTGAAAGTCAGGCTTCAAAAAGCAGTGAAAGTGAACCCAATCATCTGAACAGTAGGTTAAACTCCCACAGTTCTGCAGGTGTTTGCTAGCTGAGGGTGCCAAAGGTGTAATTTTCACATTCAGGTTCTGAGCATGGACGTGAAGTCACACTGCTGATGAATTTGCCTCACAGGGCTTTAACGGCAGAATCTGGTCTTCTGTCATTTCGTGTAGTTTGCAGTTTTGATGTTTATGATAGTGGTATTTTCACTGCTGTATTCTCTGAGCCTGTAGGATGCACATTCTACTTGGACTGCCCTGGGTGCCTGGTGTCAATAAATAGTGGTCTGCAATGTAAATGAAAGGTGTTCATAGTACAGTAATGGAACTTTTTGATTCAGAATAAAGACTGAATAGATCCCTGAGATATGTCTCCAATAGAATATGTCTGGAATAAAAAAGTGTAAATTATGTTTTAGAATAGAAGACTCAGACTGGTTTTAGTTATCTCTAAGCATTTGCCTTGAGAAGAATTTTGTTCCAGTTAGGCAAGGAGACCAAATGCTTCCATTGCTTCAGCAGAAAGGCATTTACTAACAAATAAATCCTTAGAGGTAAACCCATTAGTACATACCTTCAGTTCCTCTATACCATGTTTTGGTTTTGATCAATTTATAGTGAGGATAATACTCAAACAATATAGTAGTAAATTCTACCTGCTTTGTGTAGTTTTTTCTGGTTTCTACAATATCCATCACAAACTCCATTTTTATTACAGCTTCATGAAGTTTTCAGGGGGAGAATTTCCCTTTTTTTTTTTTCCACATACTTCATGACTTATGTCAAATTTACCTTTTTTTATTGCCTCTTACACTTGCCATGTTTAAAGACATTATCCTTTTTATGCACACTGAAAACTAATACAGAGCTTGACAGGAATAAGAGGCTATTGGGAGGGGTATTTGATTTTGTTAATTTGAAGGGCAGCCTGTTCAGTAATCTTAAAGTGCATCATAGGTGGAATTGATTTAAAACAGTGATCTTTCAGAGTTTCACTGAAATTGAAGGAAGAATAGAGGCCTGTAGTGAATGTTTTGATGAAATTCAAGGAAAAGATCATAGATTTGGAATTGTTCCAAACATATATGAACACCAAGGACAATGTTTAGTTATACTTTAATAAACCACTCTACAAAGCATTCAGAATGAGCTGGGGGGAAGAGATAAATCTAAAATATTAAGCAAAGCCAAAGCTGGAGGTTAGCCTGCAGTTAATCACCATGCTCAGTTATACTATTTTTATGATGACACAATATTTAAGCTACTGAACTTGGCACCACAAATAGCCATGCATGTTGTACAGAGTGAAGAATATGCAATTGGTTGAGCTGGATTTCTACTTGCCTGTTCATAGCATCCATTCTGGATTCTACTCTCTGCTGAATGCAGCCTCAGCATGAGGCTGGTTTATCCACCCTGAATAAACCTCACAGCCATAATTCAGCTGCAAATAAAACAGAGCAGAAATAGGAGGTGCAGGTGCTGCTGCTGGCACATGATGAGCCAGTAACTGAAAAAGGTAAGGCATAGAGAGAGATTATCTCTTCTACAGGAGGAGCTGGGTGCAGCTGCCACTGGGGCTTTAAAGGCAAGGCCTTTATACTGTGGAGTCTTTGTTGTAGAACTTTAAGCTCCTCTCATTGGTGTGGACAAGATTGCCAAAGTGATGGGAAAAGAGAAGACTGCACAGGCTTCTGGAGGGACTGGATTATCCCACACTGAAGTATGTGCAGTGTCAGAACTTACTCCAGTAAACAGAGAAAAGATGGACTTTTTGGTTTATGCCTTTGAATGGTATTTAGCATTGATGTCACCCAAGCCAAATTTTTTTTTTCTGCCCAAGAAAGTATTTGAAATTACCAAATTCTCTTGATGAAAGTAATTATCAAAACTGAAAAAGGGTATAACAACAAAAAGTAATACTGTGAACTGTTGGTATGAAACTTTGTTTTTAGTATAAATAAGTTAGCAGGTTTTGCTTTAACAGTTGTGAACTTACTTAATATACACAAAAGGGGTTTTTTTTTTCCCTAGCTTTTATTTTGTTCTTACGTGAATGCTGACAGTATAATCACAAAACATTATAAAGTATCATACCCTGGTAAAATAATTCCAAACAAAACAAAAGAGAATCCATGGGGGAATTATAGCATAGGATCTTGACAAGCCAAAATAGAAAACTGTAAAGTATACCAGGTGTCATTGTAGGATTTGTGTGTGAGTGACTGTATAGAGTGCACTGACACTCCTGATGGTCAAATAAATCACATGGAGGAACTCCACCTGGTACTCTATAGGAATAAGTTAAGTACACTCTTCAATATCATATCAAAAGCAGTTAAAAATGTAAACCATTAAAATGTGATAGAATTGCAATTTATTTATAAACATCTCAATTGCATTTTTGAACATTGTTTAACTTCAATGCTTGTTTTGCTGTTTTAGAATAACAAATTGTCCATTTCAAATTCATAATGAGGTATTAAATAAATGAGAGGGTACTGAGGGTGAGTCATTCATTAATCATAAGCAAAACAGGGACAAAATCAAGGACACAGGAGCACAAACTGTAAAAGAATAGGTTGCATAACCTTTGTATTTAATATTAACTACATTATGTTTTTCACATGAGTTCTGAGAAGTTGAGTATTTTATGTTTACATGAAACTAATCCAAGGTAAATTTTATTTCTCAATATTATTTTTTTCTAGAGGTTGCCCTCTTTTTAATAAAGTAGAAGACAACAAATCCTAGCTTATGACATTGTTATGAAGATTTAATAGAAGGGTTAGCAGGAACACTGAAGCCTACTGAAACTTTTGATTTAAGATATTCCACTTTTGACTAGAACGTACCAAACCCTTGTTTGTCATGGCAGATCTCCCATTAAGGACATAAATTCACCTGGAATTAGTTGTTTTGGCCAAAATAAGTTATTATTCATATTCACCTGTCAGAGAAGGACAGAACAAGAACTATTATTCAAACCATTCTGTCTTTATCCTTCAAGAGTTCAATCCACAGTGATTTCACAATGTGCAACATGGTTGTTTACAGTTTGCAGGTAATGTGAGTAGTTAGATTGTAGGTGTAGTTCAAATAGACAGTAAAAATAATTTGTTATCCCATGTCCAATTTCAACAAAAACCCACAAAAATAAACTAGGTTGTAATAAGGTAAGGTGAACTGGTGGCACAGCAAGGAGTCAGCTCACTTCAGAATCACTAAACAGATGCATGTCTCTGTTCCATATCCATTCATTTGGATGGAGTTAGCATTGATGTTACTCTTTGTTGATATTTTGGAGTTTACTGGACAGAGAGGAAGAAAGAGAGGGAGAAAGAGAGGAGAAAAATCAGAGTGAGAACTATGCAGATAACTTGCTGTTAGAACTGTTGTGTTTTGTGGCCCCCACATGGGTACCCATGGCCAGCCCCATGAGCTGTGTCTGTCTGTCTGTCTGTCTGTCTGTGTGGAGCAGGGCTGCTGGGGGTGACCAGCACTGCTGGGAGCTACGCGCTGGAATCCCAGTACAGCTCCCAGCCCGGGTCACACCAGGGGCTTGGTGCTGCACACCAGTTTATCCTTCTGCACACAGAAATGGAGATCCTGAGCAGATGATGCCTCCCTTCAGTCCTGTTGGGATCACCGGGAGCAGTGCCCCGTGTCCCGGTACATGAACCGGTTGGAGTCACTGAGCCAGGCCCAGCTGTGCCCTGGGGCGCTGCCCTGAGCTCAGGCTGTGGCCTGGGCCTGCACCAGGGCCCGGGCCCGTTCCTGGCTCCTGCAGTCAAACGGGCTCAGCTGCAGTCCCGATGGAGGAGCTGCTCCTGAGCTGCCCTGTGGCTGTCCCCACTGCCACACCCTGTGGCTGGCACCCTTTAGTGAGGGCTGTCCCCTGAGCGGTGCTGCAGCCCTGGCTGGAAGGGCTGGAAGCTCCACGGCTGAGGAGCTGCTCTGTGTCCGGGGCTCCGACTCGAGGCAGTCTCTGCGCACTCTCTGGCTCAGCTGTAATTAATGCTGTTGTTTGGCTGTACGGCAACGTCTGACTAAGCAGCTGCCTACATTTAGACTGTAAAACAGGTATTAATTCAGCAGTGGTTAATATTTAGTCAAAAATCATGATTCCTCAATATTTCCAGTCACAATTTTTCCAACTTGAAGCAAAGTTCTGTCTGCAGTTCTGTATTCAGAGGAAAAAAAGGTTTCTGTTGGTTAAAAGTACGTATTCCACCAGCTCTCTTTGTTTTCCTTAAGCCTGGATGAAGAAAGTATCTTAATTTCTAAAACTCCCCTTTAACTAATTTCCTACCTTCTCTACTCCAACATATCTACATTTTATAAATTGTATTGGTGCTACTTTCACACTGTGCATAAGGTGTTTCTTCCCTATATGAGAAGCTATATATAAGCTGGAAGGCGTTAAAGCCAGTAATTATTTGTGGTGTTTTTCGTTCTAAAGGAATACAAAGGACATGATCAATGAATAGATATATTATCAAAACTGAGGGATTTGCCCAGATCTCTGGGCAAAAATATATTCCACTAAAGCCTGTGTAAGTGGAGAGATCCTCATAATATATTTACCTTCAGGTAGGTGCAGGTGGTTTAAGTGTGGTCTCTGGTTTAGATTCCAGAGCAAATAGGTTACCTATGATATTATCGTTCCCAGGAATATATTGCAAAGCAGTGCCTTTCTCAAGCAAAGTGGGTAAAGGGTTCACTCTATCCCCTGTGGTCCTCTGCTTGAATGCTTTTCCCAAGCTCCAGATCAATCTTTAACTCCTCACTTTTAAATTAAGATGAAATACCACGGAGAAGAAAGAGAACATAAATACATCTCAAAATTCTAGGAAATAGGTTTTCTCACTCTTCTCTCTCCTAAGCAAGACACTTAAAATGATGAAGCCCATGAAGTCTTCTCTCTGCTGGACCAGGTATTTCCAAATTTTTGGAACCAATTTCGATTTTTTTCAGCAGATTTTTTTTTTTTTTCAAATTAGAAATCCTCTAATTTTGTTACAGAGTCTTCAACTCAGTACCAGGAACATTTTGCTATGGGCCTGAGAAGTCTGTCAAAGTAGAAAATTTAAAAAAAAATCAGTACCATCAGAGGAGTGTTCCTTTTATAAGTACCCTGCCCTGCTCTTTGAATAGTGTCTTGCACAAATAAGCCCTCTGAATCTGAACTGAGCTTCCTCTGTACCTCAAACCATCCAGCTCTGCAGAGCTGCTGTTATTCTGCTGTCAGAGGCTGTTCCTGCAGCAGAGAGGGAGGGTAACTTTTACCCAAAAGTTAAAAGGTGGAAAGACTTTGGCTTTTGGGGGGACTTGAACTAATTTCATCTTCAGCATATTTGAAATTGCTGTTGAAATATCTACCAGTGTGTTCATGAAACATCAACATTGAAGGAATGCATTTTAGGCAAATGCTCTCTCCTAGGTTAATGATTAGCACAGTGAGAATTCAGCTTGGTATTTACTGTATCATGACACAAGTAAATTGAACTCCAAGCAAGTAATTATCTATTTTTTTTAAAGTATGCAATGCCAAGTTGTTAACTTCTGTGGTAGAGGGGTAGTAAAAACACAGGTCAGGCAGTACCCATGGAGTGTTGTGAGACTCATTTGTTCACACCCTCTATAGTATATAAAAAACAATGCTCTTATTTCCTTCTTGTTTCCAATGCAATATCTAAATCATTATATACATTTTTTTAAAATACCTCTCTGTCTTCATTTTTGCATTAAAAAATAATCCTTGCATTTTCTATTTCTCACTCTTCATCACAGCAAACTGTACCTTCTGTTCCCCGCATGTTTCAATGGACCAATCAATTAATCTCTTTTCCTGCTGGATATTGGTATGATCACAAACATGTCAGCTCTGTGCCTATTACAAAATCAGAATTTTTAGTCTTCTTAATTCTGTAGAGAGGGGGGTTTTACTTCACTAGAAAAGTAATTATTTTTCTTGAAATGTAAATATTACCTTTCAGGAAAGATGTTTCCAGGAATATTCTGCCTGAAACGTGAATGCTTCAGAAAATTAGAAACATCTAAAATGGTGAGAATTTAGGTCAGAAGAAAAATACTTGGACATTATCAACTATCCCATTTTTAAGCCTGCATCTAGACCTCCCAGTCTGCAAAGACTTTAAGGTTCTAATTCCATTTTGCAATTCCCAATTTTTTTCACTGTAAGCTAGCACTGTTGAAAGGCTCAAAGGTGCTTCACCTAATTTTCCTTGTATCTCTAGACAGTATATGGCCAAGTTATTTAGATACAAATAAGCCTTGAGAATATCACCAAATCCATTCTAATTTCATTCATGCCTTGGAGATAATAATTTAAAGAGCTAGTCACTGCTTGCAATTAAGCATGGCGAAAATAGATCTGTCCCATAATTTATGTCTGCAAAGGTTGGGCTGGATTTGTAATTAATGTTTGCTCCTTTTAATGAAATACTCCAAAGGTCTGCACTTCTGTCATTCATGGAGGTAATTTTTCAATTGATTAGTAAAATAATACTTGAAAAGTAAATGCACCTGCTTTAGCACAGAAATGTCTTAGTCAAGTAGAGACAATGATTGGAGTGCTAAAAAAATATCATTTCAATACAGTAGAGACTGGAGTTTTACTCCTCCAGAATTCAGAACTCCCACTAAAGAGAAAAAAAAAAGAAAAGGTAATTAAACCTCCAACAACTTCCTCAGCATGCTTTCATCCAGTTTAATTCCTGGGTGGTTTTCAGCATAGCTAAATACTTTTAGGAGCACACGCCTGAGCTGCAAGTGAAATATGTCTGGAAAGCATATGTTACAGCAAGACATAATTTTTATATTTGTGTACTTTTATATTTTTGGAGGGTACGATCAAATAATTTCATTTTGGAAATTTGTTTTCATTTTGGATACTTAAAATTTGAGAGCTCAGTTGTATTCTATTCTTATTTCCTTTTCAGGGTCAAACCTGCAAAGTGGCAAGACTTAAGAGTTAGATTCCAGTGGCCACTGGTTTAAAATGGCTGGAAATGTGCTTTCTACAAAGCACCCACTGTCAGAGCAAATGAAATAAAATTAAGTTACAAGCCACCTCTGCCTGTTTTCAGGAAATTTATAAGGGTTTTATTTGAATTAATCACTCCAAAAAGCATGTTTGAGGACTTCTGCTGCTTTGCTTATTTAGTCATTGTGACCCAAAGATTTACTAATCCTCTATTCCCCAGATCTCACATTTGTAGGAGTGGGTATTATGGGAATTGACTGTAAGTTGACCAGACAGGATGCAGAGCAGAAGCCACAGTCTATGCCAGATTTCTTGAGGGCAACAAACATGGTGATCCGAGAGGTTTTGGACCTTGTGTCATCTGGGACAAGGATTTTGCTTTCAGAAAAAGAAGCAGAAGAAGGGAATATGTGTGGTGAAAGAAGCCCTTATCCAGTGCTCAGCCTAATGGAGCAGAGTAATCCAGACAGTGGAGCAAGGGGATGAGAGTCATTAAAACACTTAACTTTAAAGATAAAAGTTTATAGTTTTAATGCTGCAGTTTTAAGTGTTTGAGTCATCTGAAAGATCCAGCTCTTATTAAAGCATGAGCAAAGCAGCACCTAAGGACTTATAAAAACCTGCACCTTGAACTTAGTATAACTCCCATTAAAGTCAATGGATGCTGAGTCAGACCTTAATTCTTTTTGCATCTTAGAGATTCAAAAGGTGAAAATCCTGGCACTACTGGTGTTTTGCCATTGACCTCACAGGGTCAGGATTTCATGCTAAAAGCCAATGACATTTCGTCATTGCTGTCTTGGATCAGATTCATAACAGTGACCCAGGAGACAAAAATCTCCATAATCCATTACTACTGTGCATCTACCCAACACTGTCTCACCACCTTCTACCTTTTTAAAGAGAGGTAATAATCTATAATTTGAGCTGCCTTTATTGTCACTCAAGTGAAGAGGAATGGAAAAATTTTTCTATTCATTTTTCAATTACACTATTTTAGCCTTCTATCTAAATTCTTGATTATTTTATATTTTAGCTTATTTTAATTGGGAAATTCTCTTTTGGAAATGAAGGCGGTTTTGTTGGATGATTTGTTTTTCTTCTTTTATTTTCAATACCTTTTCTAAAAAGGCTTTGTAGTAAAACTGGAAGGCGCATTTCAGATTTATGGCATGGTTGAATGAAATGCTTATGATTAGCAGTGAGAACTATGAGGAGTTTGTATAATTCCTTAATGATCCTTAACAAAATATTTAATTAAAGAACAGCTGGAAAGATAATCTTGATTAATAAAAAGGAAATTAGGGAATTAACCGATTTCTGTAATGTAAGAGTACTTGTAATGTATGATAACTACCTCATGTTGTTAGCAGTCAGATACAATAAACCAATAAAATACAAAATTATTCTGCCTCCCCCCCATTGAATTTTCAAGATTGCAAATGCAAAATATTGGCTGTGCATTACAGATGATAAAAGTAATAGATTCCAAGTTCACAGATATGAATGTACTGAAAAAATGTAATTTAAAATTTGTGTAGGAAATAATATTATATGTAACATGGCTGCTTTGGCGTAGGTCATTGCATTACTTTGTGGCAGTCCCTTTGTCCAATGCTTTCAATTATAATTCTGGTTCTTCTCTTTGGCAAAGCTTGGTCCCTTGTTAACTTTGGTTTTATAACTTTCATCTTAGTAATAGAAGTGCTACTCTGCTCGAATCAGTGGGTTTGATATCTTTAAATACAGGCATAGCTTGAGCTGGGGGTGATCTGCTTATTAAAGCTGTACGTGTTTACATTTGAAAATGAAAAAAGCCTGCTTGTGAGCTTTGCACAAAATTTCTTTCGTTCAAACTTCTCTTTGTTAAATAACTGCAGATCTTGAGACATTAGGGGTACTCACATTACTTAACTTGGTTTCTCTCACCTCTTTCTGCAGAAGTCTATGGAGACTAATTTTAAAATCTCTCCTATTTTCCTATAGGAAAGTGCTGTGATCGTTCCTGCACTCTGAGAGCATGTTCTGACTTTTCTGGGGTAGCTTGGGCTTTCCACCCTCAGTGAGGCCTTGGTGTCCTCTCAGTTTTATGCAGCTGAAGGTCCAAGTCAGGAGTGGTATATTATTTCTAAGGAATGCGTATTTAAGCACAGGTTAATAATAAGATTTTAACTGTTTGCTTTCCTTTTAACATTAATGAAACCATATATTTGTATGCTGTGCCTTTGAAAATTAATTTCCTGGGCTTCTCTAGGGATAAAGGGGTTGTGTGCAATGCATAGTTTTTCCTTGTATTATTTATTAATGGAAGGGTATAATCTAGTAGCAACTCCCTTTGTGCACAGTTTTTAAAGCTTTTTAAGTCACTTTAGTTGTGCTGAACTTTGAGATGAGAATGAAGCCCTCTTTGTCTCTGTTGGGGGTTTTTCTTAGAGTGGGAAACATGTTTACTTCCAGAACACCGTGTAAATATTTCTTAAAGAGGTGCTTTGCAAATAAGCTATTATGGTACTAAAGAAAACATTGATTAGTTTTAAATGGCAGTAACAATTCAAGTGTATGTAAAGGGAAGTGCATTTTCTTTTGAGGTGAAGCCTCTGAATTTAATAATGGAAGGAAAAAATACAATAAGATGCAATAGAAGAAGCTTCTGTGAAGTGCATTATGCAATTATGACTGCCATAACTACAACTGCCTCACGAGATCATAGCATGTTTTTTCCTCAGAGAAAACAAAACAATTCTTACATTTTCATTTGGAAAAATGTACTGTTTGGAAAAGGTTGTATGTTCTGTGATGATTCTGTTGATTCAGAAAACCAGTCTGTTGGTTCAGGAGATCTGAAAATTCAAGACACCATTCAAGTGAATACAACATGCAGCTGAAGCAATCTATTTATTTTTAGCTTTGTCAAAGTTATTTTCAAATGTGAAAATTGTTTTTAGGGGATATCTTTGCAAGTTCCCTCAATTAAGTCATGTTACATTTTGCTTAACATTTACGAGACCAGAATTATTAGAGAGATTTTGGCTGTGTACTGTGCAGTTTAACTTGGTGAATTGCATAAGTCATTAACTGTCTAGATCAGAGCCCGACTGTACTATTCACAGAACCTGTGTGCTGGAAAGATCCTGTGTGATGATTGTGCCTACATAGTCAAATTTCTTGCAAAAGAAATATAACCTCTTCTTCATCACATAAAATAGACCAAGAAGTAGGATTACAATGATAGTAGCAAAGATTCAAATTAGACTTGAAAAAGCAGGGATATTAACTAAGAGGTTGTGCTGTATTAGGCTCAAAACTGTAATGAGGAAATGGTGGGAAGGTGTTTGGCTCATGGAACAATTTGTCTGTTAGTGGAAACCACAGTCTGATCCATAGTTCAGAGTGTAGTTCCAGTCAGAGGCACATTTTAATTGTGGTGGAGTAAAGGTTCCCTCATATGACAGAAATGTCATGGTTAAAGTATAAACATGAAGTGTAAGTATTCAGAATGACTTTTCACAAAGAAAGAGTTCCAAGAGTCCCTTGTTGTTCCTTGTGGGGTGTAGGTAGTGCTACAGTTGGATACAACCATTTAATTAATGTGCATCTCGTTTTCTCAAATCATGGCTGTAACTCCTCTGTGTGTTGCAGCTCTTGGTGTTCCATGTAAAATTTTCTGAAGTCACTCAATCTGTTTTCCATGGATGCTGGTGTGTTCATACACACATGTGCATTTTTATTTGCAGTGACTTCTGATCTAGCATAGTTTTGTAAAGACCTCCAGCTCAGTAGTATTAAAGATGATAAATGAATATATAAATCTATGGGGAAAGTACTAAAGTTAATAGTGAGGAGGTTTTTTTGCATAAAATAACCCTGGTTTCCAACATTTTACAAAGTCCCTTCTCAGCTTAATGTGTGCTGATGAATACCCATTCTATACAACAATTTCCTCTCATCTTGTGACCCCATATCTGCAGTTTTTCCCTATGTCTATTCCTCTTAAAATCCAATTTTCTAGTTATGCTAGTATTTATTAAAAGCTTGACTGTAAGGTCTTTGTTTACCCAAAGATCTATTTTTATCATAACTGTTTATAATGATTAAACCTCAACAACTTAAACACTTTACACAAAATAATGTATTTTCAATAAATTGAAATATTAACCAATCATATGTAATGGTTCAGTTCTAGCAAATGGATTGCTAGAAATCCTTAGGGTTTCATATAAATTGAAAACTGTATTGACTGACCAGGCTGCACTTGAATTGCATTGCATTTGGATCAAAAAGCATAGAAAAAGTTCTCATTATAGTTCCTTGACATTAATTTGAGCATTTTTATATGTGTGTCCTATTAAGTACTTTAAGTGCTTTTTGATAATTGTGCTTTGTAGTTTTTACAGCACTTCAGCCTATTCCCAGTTCAATTTCCTCTTTTATCCGATGTTTGAAATATTGATTTCTGACAGATAAAAGCAAACCTTATAATCTCAGCAGCATGCAATAAGTGAGTAAGAGGGGGCTACAGAATGCATCAGGGAATGGTCATATTTGAAACCGTCTTTGTTTTATTACATTTCGTCAACAGAATTTACTTACTGCTTGCTGATATTTATGTAAAAGCAGGACTCCTGATAGTCCAGTGATATTAGCAGCTCCTGGTATACTTTTGCATTTAGTAAGATAAAAGAAGAAACTCCCTTGGTGGTTGATGATTGCAGCTGCTTAAACTGCTGTCAACTGGCTTGAAGTAACTGTGATTTATCTTCCTCAGATTGTGCAGCGTTGTGTCCGTGAACTTCCAGAGTTTGCATTAAAAAGTGACAGAACATCAGAGTGCCAGAAGCCTCTCATATTGTGGCCCTGAAGGTAAAAGCAAAAGAAACTGTCTTGGTCTGTGTTTGGGAACACTGTCCAAAATCTCTGCAAAGCTCTTGTGACATGAAAGAGGTCTTTTAGAAATGGGTTTGGATTTTGAGCATGGACTAAATGCAATTAAGAGATGCTAAGGAGTAGCACTGGTGCTTTGCATGTTTTCAGGATGTTTCTTCTGCAATTTCTAAAAACTAGAAAGAGGAATCCAATCCAATGCCATGAATAGTTAATAGTATGCTAAGAATTCAGTTTGTATTTATTTCATTTTCATTATCCAATGTAATCCAATGTCTCACAAGTACATTGGATTAAACATCTCTACTCAGGTCTCAGCACCCACAGTAAGCAAGCAGAATATACAGGGAATTAGCTGCAGTATTTTGTCTGAAGTTGTGAAAATTCCGAATGTTGTTTTAGAAGGTGAGGGAAGCTCCTCAGGTTACACAGTAGCTTTGGCAATCCACAGTAAATCCTATCAAAGTGACAATGGAAGAGTCTCCATCCTGAGCACCAGGTTAGGAGGAAGCTGAGTATGTTTCTCTTGAGGAATACATTTTTGAGAGGGATTGATGTACCTGACAACACAAGCAGGTGAAATAAAGGAAGGAGAAATATGATTTTTAATAACTTAGACATTTTTAAGATGAACACAGAGATTTTATTCAACCCCAAATTAGCAATTGTTAATTCAGAAACATTTTTTTTTGGCTCAATCCTAGAAACACTTAAAATTACTCTCATGCATCTAGATCTTCACACACCTGGGTATAGAATGGTTTTCAAACAAAAGACATTTTAAAATGCTATTTTAGTGAATTTTGATTATTATGGACTGGAGCTGGAATTCTGCCAGTCACTTAGCAGAAGTTTACTCTCCGATCAATTCAAGTTTTCATTACTAAGCAATTAGTGTTTAAAGTTTTAAGTGATAAGCACTTAACTGTATTCTGGAAATAGTGGATTGGTGGCAGCAAAGCCTGACAGCATTCTGCAGAATGGCAAGCCTGGAAAAGTGATTTGGTTAAGGTTGTCAGGGAGAAAAGATCTTCTGAGCTCTACAGGCGTTGATCAGAGGGCTGGGGGAGCAGAGCTTGCTTGGTGGCAGAATGTGCCAGAGATGGTGCCCGTAGGGAGAGAGAACAGAGGAGTAATTAGGAGGGCTTGTTAGCCCAGGACTTGGGTTCAATATGGCTAGAGCCAGAGCTCCAAACACAAGGATTATGGCCCAGTCAGTCCTCACTCCATCCTGATGCTGACACCAAGGTATGCCATGATGTTCACATGCCAGCGTGGAAGCACAGGCAGAAAATGCTGTTACTGACAGAAAAGGAGGGCTTACTGGAGTTAAGCTTTGCAGGAAGCTTTCTTCACTGATGATTTGACAGTTGGGAAGCTTGGGCCAGCTGAACCACAGAAATTAAATTGTTTAAAAAAAGCAAAAGGAAATGTTGGTTGAATTATATTTAACAGCAATGTTATGCCATTGAATATTCAAGTACAAATTTATAAGACACAAATGCAGCAACAAAATCTCTCCTTCTGTTTTGGAATATGCTAGCTGCACTCCACCCAAATGTTTGTGTCTCCACAGACCCACACAGAAATGTGTGTATGTGCAAGTTACAGTCCTGTATGTTCCCATATATACAGGTCAAGTATTAATACAAGGATTCTGCAGTGGGTGATGTAACTGTAGACAATCTCCATTAGAATTTCAAAGGAGCTACTTAGCATTTTTCATATTGGATAAGTTATTTACAGTTCACTATTTAAAGGAAAAAGCATTGGAAAAGGTTTATCTTCTAATAAATCAAGACCATTATGGCATCGAGTCACAAAGCCTGAAGGTATAAAGGCAGTTGCAGAAGCTGTGTCTTGCAAAATATTATGTATGCTGTATTATATTGGGTAGCTGAATTAGAAGGGCTTCTATTAGAAAAGGAAAAGTACAATGTGGAAAAAATAGCACTGATAATTTTTGGTTGGGGTTCTTGTGGGAGTCAGGTTGGGAAACAAGCCATTGAATGCATCAACTGATATTTTCTAGAGACCTCTTTGAATCTGACACTGTAAATAATGCTGCAGGCATGCACATTCCAGTATTATAGCTGATAGAACTATCATAATGCTTTATCTCTGAAATTTCATTTTGAAATTTGAACCTCAGTGTTGCAACTGATGGCACTGAACACATCAAACTAATGCTGGTAAAACTCTGAGGTGTTGAACAACTTCAAAAGACTAAACTGTAATATCCCTAATCTTGTATATGGAAAGGATTGTGTTGGCCTCAAACATCTATTTAGTTGCTTTGTTTGGTGGGAGACAATGTCTTTGTGTAAAAGAAAATTAATCAGAGATAATTCATCAGACAAGCTCAGGGCAAGTTCAAGTGTGAAAGTGCCTGTGATTAAATAGACATGCAGCTACCTATTTAACCTAAAATATCTGTAAATGAAATCTGTCTAGATTTTCTAAGACTTTTTAAAAAATTAAGTTGTTTCCAGTAATGAAAAGGAGGGACAGTGCTTCACCAGGTTCTATTTTGGTGCTAAATAAATTTTAGAAAAGCGATCTCCCTCCCCCCCCAAAAAAAATCATTTAGTTACAAGCAATGTGGTCAAAAGGCTGAGTTCAGCTAGTTTTGTTGTTCCCACCTCTTTCTGAAATTTTTTGAAGTGCTACTGAAAATTTTGGAATGATGTTTTGGAGAGTTTCAACATAAATGATTGGAATTTCTTGGTGTAATGCATACAGTCCATTCAAAAGGCCTAGTTTTGGTCTTCTGCACATATGTTTGAAAGTGTAACAATACAAACCTTTTTTCACTGCTTACCCATTTTTTGACCATTTGAAACAGAATTTCAACATTAATCCCTACAGTCATTACATCTGTCCATACAAGTGTTTGCTACAACATTGCTTGTGTCCTCTGTTACACAGTCAAAAGAAAGTACTGCATTTTGTGCCCCTCTGAAACATACACCGTGTGTACACTACAGGCATTAACTGGAGTTTTTATCACTATGTTTTCTATTTTGGCTCACTGCTTTAAAGGGTCAGAGGAAAAATTAAGTCACCTTCATAGGTGTCTTCTCTCACCTTGGGCACTCTGACCAGCAGTGATTTATATTTCCATGTACATAATATAAGAAAACAAAGACATTTTAATGACAGTGAATATTATTTAGAGTAAGTTTACTTGCTCTGATGATTTTTACTTACCTGAGGAAGACAACTTTAAAATTTACCTAAGATTTTTTGAGCATTTTTCACTACAACTAAGGTATTTTAACAGGACTATTTTTAATAGGACTAAGCCTCTGGCACTCCAGTGGGATGCTTGAGGAATCAGTGCTCTATGTGCTTGTTTGCAGGTATTTTTAATATTTCTTTACAAAAGTTAGGCAAACCGATAATATTAGTATATGTTTATATAATCAAGAAATCAATTTATCTGCTTCACAAAACCCCTGCAGCGTGGGGACACACACAGCCTGCAGCCCAGCACTCTCTCTGCCTGGAGCTTCTCTGCAGCTCCTGAGCTCCAGCTGATTTCCTTGTTAAACAAAGTGTCCAAAGTGCCAGAAGTATGACATCGAGCGCGCTATGCTACATAACCAAATGACAATATTTCTCTCATTTTAGCTCCTTAATGCCATCTTTAGCTGAGTGGGAGAGAACACAGATTGCATGACCTTAGGGATATTTGTTTCTGCACTTATTGGAAAAAGTATGGCTTTTGAAAGATGAAATGTATTTCAGATATCAAATCTCTCCCTATTCTGAGCTAAATGCTGCCTTGATGTATACCCTGTACCCCTAACTTGACAGATATGAAGTACAAGTAAGAGCAGAATTTGACCAGCTAAATTTAACATATTAGGATTATGAATACTACAAGGACAATGGATTTTCTAAACATTGAATGCTGCAGCATGCCTGAATTCTGCTTTCAAATTTAGTCCTAGATAGTCTGGTTGTAGGGCTACGCAGTAGCAAAGCAGCAAAGGAATATCTTTGTTCTGTGGTAGGGATCTTAAATGTTTAAGTGATTAGAGAGCTACTCAGTGATGCACTGGCAGGATTCTATGTAAGTTGGCCCTTATATTTTAACCTTTTTTTCCCCCTTCCTTTCTCAAATATTTAGAAAACATTCTTATCTCAGAATATACTCAGGAAAGGATTCAATTTGTTTGAATTATTTAAAGTTATATGGGACTTTTCTGCCATATTCTAGGGAGGTTTTACTGATATAAATGAAACCTGGTTTTAACAGTGTTTGCAAATGCAGAGCACATTGTTCCACTGAAACATTTGCCAGCGACTGTGGCAAAGGTTTTTTTATAGTGACCACTGTCATGGCCTGGTCTTTACTGCTCTTTACTGTAGAACAATCACAGAAGCAATTGCTACACCAGATCTTGTACACCCACTTTTTTTTTTCAGCAGCTGCATGTAACAAAATAACTTTTTTTTTGTTTTGCAAAACAGCCAGAAGCAGATAGGGAATCTTCCAGTGAAGCAGGCTCTTAACAAGCTTTTCTCAGTTTCACCAGTTGTGGGATTTCCAGCAAAAAGTGATAGCAAAAGACCTCCTTTGCAACAAAATAGATGTAACTTGGTATTAGTGCTTATCAAGTTGAAATCTGAGGATCCAATCAGATAACAGATTTTTCAGAAAGGTTACAGTGTTTTTTTGGCTGTCAGCACTGATTAACAGAGTACATCCCAGATGAAGCATCTTTCATTCTTAACTTTCAGGTTCTCCCTCCCTTGCAAATGATTTGTGGGAAAAAAATTGATATTGTCATCACATATTCTGTGAAAGGTCTAAAAAAGAACATCAACACAGATATGCCCAAACTCAGAGGCTCTTAGGTGGTCCAGGCAGCCACCTGGGATATGAGCAATGTAGACTCTGAGACTGTTTTACCAGAGCAAGAAATGTAACTCTGGTTTCTTTCATTAGCAGTCAAATGAGGAAATTATAGGGTTGGTGGATCCTCTGAGAAGTGATGAAGGTCATCTGTCAAAATCTTTTCCAAACATTCCATTCTCATTTAAATGAAAAACTTTTGCTATCCAAAACCCATCTTTCCCAGTGACTCTTCTTCCAGCCCTAGAGCTTTAATCTCTTGGGAAATTTTCTGAAGGGCTATTTTGGCTAAAAGTGTCTAGATCTTTATATATTTTTGTTGTAGATGGGCATGTTTCTGAGGTTTTCCCTTTGTCTCTTTAGAAATGGATGGATATTGGTCTAGCATCATGGTAGTCATCCCTTACCATCACGTTTCTTGGCTGTGGACCTACAAAAGCCTGTTTATGCAACCCAAGTCAGTCAGAAATGTATTCCCTGAACCCCTAAGAAGATTATTTACTACTCTTTACTGTAGAACTAAAAAGGCATCACAAAATTAGTTACTTTCCCTAGAGCACTTTCTTCATACGGAAGAAAATGCTTTTTTCATTATAAGCAGAACAAAATGTTTTCATTTTTCCTTCCTAGATGGCTTATTTTGAGAAGTACTGTTTCCCATGATATTGCTGTCTAAGACAAGCTTACCCTGCCTTTTCAGGAGGGTCCATTATCTGTGCTTTAGGCCTCTGTTACATTAGTATTTGGCTTTTTGCACAGATATAACATAAAAAAATATCTGTGTGGTAAAGGATTGTACAGTCCTGGCTTGTGCTTTGTGGTGATACTGAAATATGAGTAAGAATCACTGGTGCAATTCACATAAAAATGAGTCTTGTAGCTTGAAGGACAGGTATTCCTGACAACAAAAAATGTATTTGGCTATTAATATTCCTAATTTGAAGAGCAAAAAAATAAAAGAGTTAGAGATATGGAAAAAAAAACAATCTAAAATAAGGTTGTCCCTGTCATAAAAGCAGACATTTAGCTGCTATAAATTGGCAATGATCCACTGGTTTCCACAGAGCTCTGCTGATCATGCCAGCTGAAGAGCTGACCCTGAATATTATCAAAGTTTTCTTGGAGGTGGCAGGAAAATAAATCCTTTACAATTTCCTCTTTAAGAACTCAGGATTTCCGTTTTTATAACTGCAAACTTTCAGAATGAAATGTGGAACGCAGAGACAGGCAACACCACACTGACTGTGTTTGATTAGGGTAATCCTTTTTTTCCTTCTATGTGGTTACTACAGCCAAGCAATTATTTATCATACTTTCAATTGCTTGAAGCACTGTAGACTACAGGTTAAATATTCTCATGTCATTGTGAGCTTCTGCTCCAAGTTCTCATTGAAATCTAATGACTTTCATCTTCAAAAGAAATTTTAATGAGCTCAAAGTATCTACCCTTCTGTTTTAATTGTTACACTTCACATTCTGCAGATCAAAACCTCCTATTTTTCTTTTTTTTTTCACCTTAAAATGCTGTTGACAAGTTCTTTCCGGAGCTCTCAATTTCTGTCCACTTTTTATTGGTCATATTCATGTAAGATATAAATCCAGAAATATGCAACACATGCACATTTAAACCTGTAACAGATCTAGTACTTACCCCTGAAGGATGGAACATGTGCCAGGCACTGTTACTTTGATTGGCCTGGGATCAGGGATGTCTCAGATGCGGATGCCTGTAGCAGTCAAATAAAGCCATTAAATCAGTGGTAATAAATGTACCAAGACTTTTCCTGGATTACTTGTGGAACAAAGCACAGAAAAACTTTTCCAGTGCTTGTGCGTGAAGGCAGCTCCACATACACTGTTGTCCTCTCCTTTTGTCACTTCATGGACCTGCTGCATGCTCATCTTAGGTGCCATTTGTGCAGTCCCGTCAGCATCCTCACATATTCTTGTGTTTTCATAATCCCCTTTTGCTATGAGCATCCTTCTTTCACTCATCTTCATAAATATTAATTACTGTGCTCTGGATGAGAAAAATACAGTTAGACAGCTTTTCAAGTGGAAAGTTATTGGCTTGTTTGTATAAAGCTGCAGTCTTGAATTCCAAGTTCTGGTCAATATTTAGCGTCTAAATGAAATGGGTGTGACCTGGGACTGGCTGCCAGCAGTTGTAGGGATTGGAGTGCTCTGAAGTTTCTGGCCTTAATACTGGAGTTTCCAGTATTCTTCACAGGAAGCAATTTATTTGCTCTGTTCCTTCAGCCCTTTAGAGAGAATTATTTCCCATTTGGTTTCTTACAAAATTCTATAATCTACAGCATTTTAGTACCTTGCATCACAGTGTGGAACATTGCTGTGCCAGAGAGGGTGATCCTGGTAAGTCATTGGCACTGCATGTACTGAATGGAGAGAGACTGAGTGATTCTCTGATCAGGTCTACAGATCTAGAATTTATTTTCTGTTGTGCTGTAGATGAGACTCTGAAGAGCTGTGCAGTGCTATTCCAAGAACAATGCCTAGCAGGCTGGTAAAGTGTTGGTCTCTGCTAATTACTGAAGGTGGGCCACTGTTAAATTTAGATATAAACTCTTAATATATATTAGCAAAAGGTTCGACATTAATGTTCTCACTCAGATTTTGGTACTGCATGAAAACTTCTTGGGAGAATGCAGGGGGAGAGTTTTGTGCTTGATCATGGGAAATGAGGAATGCAGCACAAAAATGTTCTACCTGCATTTTAAAGAGGTATAAAGTGCATTCATCCTGCAAGATTCTATTGGATGTATTTTGCACTCCAGGATGACTCAGACCCTTGAAGCTCTACAAAATCTCTCAGGTGTTTAGAATAAGTGTTAAATCTGTTTTTAAGAATTCTGGAGTAAAGCAGCAAGACACAGATCTAGGTCAGATCTGAGTTCTAAAGTATTCTTAAAATTACTTAAAAAAAAATTACAAGCTGATACTTGTGCTCATCTCCCTATATGATGCTCTAGGTTTAGAGCTCAGTTATTAATTATTAGGGAATTTTCAAAATTGTTCTTTTTTAGCTACTTAATTTACTATCAGCCATCCAAAGACAGATTGGTAGGATATAAATGAAATGCTATAATTATACAAGGGAGTGGGTCACTGACCTTTGGATTGCAATATCTTGTCTCTTTTGTCCTTTCCTTATACCACCCAGTCTACAGGATGAAATTGCATCTTTTTCTTTGGTTGTCTCAAGAATGAGGTGGTATTGGAAACTAGTGAGGCATGGCACAATGTAGGTGTTCATAGCTTGCAATAATTTACCCATTTTCATTTTGTTTGATTTTATTAACACCTGTGTCTCCAGGGAACACAGGGAGCAGGGGAGGAAAGGAGAGAATACTTCAACAATAATCTAATGATCAGCACTTACGCTCCCCCCAGCCCTGCTGTTATGTCAAATGTCAGGATACATCACAGCCAAGCAATTTATAATACAAAATGCGTGGATGTATAAAGGAAGAAGTGCAGATGGTGGGAAGCTGTGTGTCATGACATACACACAGACATGGAGGACAGCAAGGGAGTCATTAAAAATATGGATTTTTTTTGTAATGCAGTGGCTGTTTGTCAGCTGGTGTAATTGGCATACATCAATGGAACCACTCAGAAATACACCTTCTGAGGAATTAGGCACTTAATGGAACTTAATCAAAATTCCTTACAGAAGAGTAAAAAAAAAATCTTGAACAGAATTTGGAGACAAAGGAAAAAGCACATAAGGAAATATGGGGTTGCAGTCTTCTGAAGTTTCATCTGGGTATTAGTTTCTGGAGAATTTCTGTAGATATTGATATTCTAGGCAGTAGAATGCAAAGATTTGCTATCAAGTTAACCAAAATATTCTGAGATTTGAGAAATTACAGTAGTGTTTAGTTAGAGACCTGATTTCAACATAATCAAATTAATTCATCAGCAAACTTTTAAAGTCAGAATCAAAGGAAGAGTTTTATTAGTGTCATTTCCTTTTCTTGTTCTTTTTAGTTGTTAGATGACTTTTTTCAGTACTGTGTAAATTTAGCATTACTAAGACTGGCATAGATAATCCAAAAAACATTTGCCAGATTATAAATAAAATTTTAAAAAGGCATAAAATAAAAGCTCAGTTGTCTAGTCACTTTTCATAGTGACTTAACATCTTCAGTATCTGACTGCAGTAATATAATTTTTGTGGTTATATGCTCTGATCTTTCAGACATGAATTCATTGTTCACAGTCTCAGTGGGAGGGTTTGTTCTATTCTTTGTTTTCTTGTGATTCGTAAATATGAGAATCTGGTGAGAAGAAGGGATTGAGAGGAAAGGAAAGGGTAAAGTCAAAAAAAACCACACAGGCAGTAATTTCTTATCACCTGTCTTGTCCTAGGAAAAATTGAAAGTAACACAGTTTTTAAGATACTGGTGTTACATGAGTTTAAAATGTGGAGGGAACAGATCAAGCCTACTGCCTAGTTCTCCTTTCTGACTCTATAAACATCCTCATTGATTTTTTTTTTCTCTTTAGGTACTAGAGTAGAACAGGTAACAGTGTCAAGTTTGATATTTAGCAAAACAAAAGGTTGTTGTAGTGTCTTATTGTGTAGGTACCATTTCCTAATAAAAGCCTTCAAGGTGTGAATTACAACATCAATAAAAGCATATTGAAATGGAAGGTACAGAGTGGGTTACACACTAAGAGCTGAATTAAAAACAAATATGTAAATTGAAAATGCTGTATTATCTTTTGAATGACTTGGGGTTTGAAGTCTTAGGGCTTTGAGTCTTCAGCAAACCACTAATGTGGCTTGTGTGGGATAACCCAGCTCTGCAGTCAGGAGCAGGGCAGCAAGGTGATATTGCACTTTTATTGCATCCACTTGGAGGAGATTTGTGGTGCCTGAGTTGGTGTTTCTGCTCCCACACCTGAGTTGGTGTTTCTGCTCCCACACCTGAGCTGGTGTTTCTGCTCCCACACCTGAGCTGGTGTTTCTGATCCCACACCTGAGTTGGTGTTTCTGATCCCACACCTACACCACAGAGGTGGCAGCTCATTTAGAGTTACCACAAGCATTCATACACATGGCAGTACATCAGAGTAATCAACCTTATCAGATCTGGGATTTAACATGCCTGTAAATCATCGGTTTCACGTAGCTGAATTTTTTAATAATCGGGCTTTTTAGTTATAATTGAACATGACTAAGGTTTTAAACAAAACATTATTTAAAATATAAAAGATCAAATGGGTTTCCCCCTGAAAATATTACCTGGTCAACAAAAAAAAAAAAGCAAAAAACACCAACAATAAATNACAAAAAAAAAAAGCAAAAACCACCAACAATAAATTAAAAATAAATAAATAAATAAAAAAAACCAGCTGCAGTTATTTGTGGGATTGAATTAAATGTTGTGAATTTTTTCAGTTGAGTGACGGAGAACACGAGTAGAGAGAAAGACAAAAGGTTGTGCAGCAGCAAAAAGAAAACCACAGAACACCAGAAAGTGAAAACTGAAGGCACCTGAAATGGCTGCAGGACCTGCCCTGATTGTCAGTACTCCTAAGCACAGGTTTGTTTGTAGGTTTCTGGTTTTGTAGGTTACTGGTTTTATAGGTTACTGGTTTTGTAGGTTACTGGTTTTGTAGCAGGCAGTGAGAGCTGGGGGCTGTGACAGTCCTGTATTGCTTTAGTGCTGCAGGGCCAAACTTGGGGAGGAAGGAAAGGTGGCCAGCAGCTGTATGAACAGGCAAACTCTGACGTTATCTTCCTCCTCTGTCTTGATCTCAGTCCATCATCTGTCCCGTGCTGCTGCTCTGTGAATGTGTGAGAGTGAAATGAAGCCAGAGGGGAGAGCACAGCCCCTGCTCCCCAGAGAGCCACATGGTGTGCAGGTGGGCAGAGAGCTGGCCTGCCAGTGTGGGAGGGAGAGGAGTGCATGAACAGATTCATGAATTCACATCCTCCTGTGCATGTGCCCATACTGTTAATTCTGGAACTCTGGTTTTTCTAATTCCATCACCTCTACAGAGGGGGAAGCTGTTGTCCCTCCCTGCAGGAGAAATGAGTAACAACACAGGTCGTGACTGTCCAGGGATACTCATTTCAAAAGTGTTTCATACACAGTGTTTCAGTCATCTGAGTGCTAAAATTTGGCTGCAGGGCAGTTTAAACTCTCATGCTAATTCCAATAGAACAGTTAATTTCTTGCAAGATTTTAGGCCTGGTTCTCACTGGTATGTTACAAGACACATGACTAAAACATTGTAGATGAACTGTACAACTTCAGCTCATGAAAGAATAGGTGTCTTGTTAACCTGTTTCTCAGTAACTGATAGGGAACATATTCCAAGGAGTTTAATTGGATGTTGTTTATAAACTAACTGTACTGAATCTGGACTGATTCCAAGATTGCAATTATTATGCTGAACTGAACAATGAGAACTCAGTTTCAGTGGCAATTATGATGCTAATGTATGTGATGCATAGATAGTTCTCATGTCTAAATTTCTGATCTGATGCACCCCATGAGAGGCACAGCAGTGAGAACAACCTAAGTTGCCCCTTGTTCTACTCTAGTGCTGCAGAAATGTTCTTTGATAGCTGATTATAATGGCTCTGCAATACTCAATGAGAACCCCTTCTTCACTCACTCTGGGTGCTGGTTAATTTACCCTCTCACTGTCCTACAAGTGCTGTGGGCTCTGTGCTTCCCACAAAACTACTGCAGTAGCAGCTGCTCACTGGGGATGAGCAGAATGTTTCACTGCCCTGTCTTCAGCAGGAGCAAGACTCAGGTGAATCTGAATATACTGAATATGGTGTTCAGTTCATCACCCTCGCATCAGAGGCATTCCATGCACCACATGCTCTACTCAGAGGCTGTAAAAAAGTTTATCTGGATATCTTCTGATTCCCTTTAGAAAATATCTCCAGGTCCTTCTTTGCCTTTCTTACCACAGACCCCTTGTTCTCTAGATTTTCAGTCTGGGCTGGCCACTCTCATGGGTAACTGTCAATTATTGCTCTGGTTCTTTCAATATGTACTAACAATCCATTCTATCCAATTTTTTCCCCACCATCTTGGAAGTGCAGTAAAATCAGTATGAAAACCTGAAACAAACTTTTGAACTCCCGTGTTTGAAAGCTGACATTCAAATTAGTTTTAATTTTTGTATTCATAAAACACATAAATGATTTCTCTAATACATACTGTAGATGTTCTCATATGACAGACATTTGGTTTATAAAAATTAGTGGTGCTCTGCTAGATTAAAATGTATCTTCTTACTACAAAGTAATCTCTTACATTTCTTTCTCCTTAAATAGTCCTTCACATAAAGCTACAGGTTTCTGCTCTAAAGAGACTCTGTAATAAAGCTCCTTGGTTTCTCCCTTTCCACTAGAAAGCTACCAAAAAACTGTTCAAGTGTATGCAGGGTAAGAGTTTCAAAGAGTTACTGATGAAGAAGCAACATGTGAGCTTTCTTTGTGTAATCTGAAGTCATAAACACTAGAAATAAAAAGGTTGAGGGTTTTTTTTTAATGAATATTAACTGCATAACTTGATTTTTTTAGTCAGATTTCAGAAGCCCTTTGTCCTGAAACTCAACAAATTGACAAGCACAGATAGTATCAAAGTCTTCTTGAGAAATTATTACTGTTTTTTTGAAAATGTAGGTCATATCTGTGTAGCAAATTTAAATAATCCTCCCAAACATAGACTTATCATAAAAATCCATTTATTCTGTGATTATATCTGAATACATAAATCTACATAAATCCAAATTCTTTTAATAATTTCTTCTGAAGGAGATTTAACAAACAATTATATTTTTCAATATATACTGAGTCAAGGGAAGATACTTGAAAGGCCTTTTTCCAGTATGATTGATGGTTTAATGACTGGAGAAAATCCTGAAGAGACAAACTAAGCATACATTAGCTCCTGCCACTTATTCTGAGGGCCTAGAGCAGAAAACTGTTTCTTAATGATCACTATGTTTAATTTTTTAAAATTTCTTATCTTTGCTTACCAGAAGTAAATGCAAAAAACACAGAAATTTCCTCACACCTTTTAGCATCTTTGCTAATTTGGAGACAACAAAGGAACCTTCTAAGTCTCACAGAGTGAATCAATGAGCTGGCAAGGGTTTCTGTAAAGGGTGAATATAGACCTGCTTGAGACTTCAATATGTGAAGCTCTTTATCTTCTGCAGTTGTTGGAATTTATGTCCCTTTATTACCCACTTGCATGTAATAGCTGAATATGTTTGAGATGCCCTCAGCAACTTTTTTGAAGGTTTGGGCTTTGAAAGGATGGGGGAAAAAAAACAACACAAAACATTGTTATGAGCTGAATAATGCTTAAAGAACAACATCTTCCAACTGCTGCCAAGAGCAGCATTTAAACATATTAAGTTAGTTGTTGTCCTCTTTTCTCTCTCTTTCAAGGAGAAGGTTCACCAAAAGATTTATAATGTCATCTCTAGATGACATTAACAAAAAAAATAGCCTAAATTGTCATTAATCTGTCTGCTGAGGTACTAAGACTCCCTGGTATCAGATTTGTTCTGATTGCAATGCAGTTTTTTTATTGTGGTAGAAGCCTTTCAGAGCAGGAAAAAAAAGGAGTCAGAGAAAAATACAACATCATAGTCAACTCTGGAAGTCTATTTGCAGAAAAGTGGTTTCTGCCAGATTAAACATTGTAATTTTCAATGCTTCATGTAGTGATAAACCTTCCTTCTCCTGGAAACATCTCTTTCCAGGCACAATGACAGCATGTCAGTGTTAGCATGTTATAATGAAGTTGTGATGCTCACCCTGAGCCTCACAGCAGAGCTGAGGCACAGAGTGAGGAGACTCCCTTGCCTGGGAATCACCTACATTGGTGTGCCAGGTACACAGAAAACTGGCAAATGTGTAGAAAGCTTTGAGAAAAAATCTCCCAAGTGTAGCTTCCCAATATTGTTCCAGACTTCCTCCTTGAGGGGCAGCCTCTTGGGACATGCAGTAACAACAGGCTCTAGTTACCTGAATAAACTGGGAGTCTCATCCAGCATAACTGATAGCACTGGGGCCAGATTTTGAAATGAACTAGCAAAGATCACTGCTGGAGATCTTTTCACCTGAGATGCTGCAACCCAATCTTTCAAGAGCTCAGTGGCAGAGCCATGAAATCCTGCCCGGTGGGCACTGACCCGCTGCCGTGGCACAAAGCTTTTCACCAGCCTGTGTGCACACCAGGGATCTCTGGCTCTGCCAGCTGCACTGCCTGTGTGCCTGTCCCAGCCCTGCTTTAGCATGCTGAGCTCCTGATGGAACCATTCTTTCTCGCAGCAAAGCAGTTTCTGTTCCTCCCTTCACACTGGTGCTGCGTTCTGCACAGCCTCTGATCTGCTCATGTAGCCATGCCTGACAAACATCTGCCTTCAGAGCAAGGACACATGGTGCCTCTCAAGGGGTTTGAACACAGGATGAAACACCAGCACTCAACCTGTTTGAAACAAAAAATCTCTCTTGCTTTAAAGAAGTTTGATGCACCGAGCTGTGGTCTGTTCTGAAAGGCCCTTCTCTGACATGCTGAGTTGTTCCTTTCAGTGTAAGCAGCCACCTCCTTCCCAGCAGTCAGAGGAATCAATAAACTGGATTCAGATTACTGAGAGTGCTGATTTGAGTGAGTGAGAGAGAGAGGAGTGGGTTTAGTCCCATTCATGGTTTGTGTGTGGATTTTGTATTTACAAACACAGATAACCTTTGCAATTTTTAGTGATACTTTGTTCCATCTGAATATTCAACTTGCTGTCTGTCTAATCAAATCCATCACTTGGGGCGTATTCTGGCTTGTTCTGCAGGTCAGTCACAAGCACATTAACACCAGTTCAGCTTCCCTTGTTCACCTTCACAATGCTATTGAAATCACATGGGTGTAAAAAGAAGTGGGGCTTGGCATCTTTCACGGGCTGTTTTATTCACTGAGTGAAGAGTCACTTTGACCTCCCCTGTATTCTTATTGCCAGTCTAACAGGTATACCAGGTCTGTTGGCTGTGCATATCAAAAACTCCTACTAAAGCCAGTGGAAAATGAAGTTTGGTTCTTGTTTTTGTTTTAAATGAAGAAAATGTCATTCTCTGAATCAAAACTATTACTGGGTTCAGTGAAAAAAAAAGGTTTAAATAGTTCAAATGCAATTTGTTAGAGTTCTCTTAACATGTACACAAAAGCCTGCTGTTTGTTGCTTTAATGCTGCTCAGCTGTATTTTGTAAGGCATGAAATTTGCCTAAGAAAAATGGGTTGAGAGAACTTGAGATAAATAAATTTTGGAGAGATAAAAACACAAGTACAGTACTTAACTTCACACATAGCATTACCAACAAAGTAGTTTTCAGAGACTGACCCTGAAATACATATGGAAGTTCTTCACATCAGCTGGGTATTGAAGGTTGTGTTTTATGAATACAGTACATTAATTGATAGATATGAGGTAGCAATCAAAATGTAAATAGAACTTGGTTTACATTAGTGCCCAAGTTTGCTGTATAGATATGTAATATATGCTTTTAGGATGCTGAACTCAATTTCAAAGCATATCTTTAATTCATGAATTGTGAAAATGAATTCCATTTGTGGCTTACAAAATACTGTGATTAAAAATTATGTTTTTTCTCAGCTGAACCAACTTCATAATTTCTCACATTATTCCTGTACTGAAAGCTCTTTTTTGTTCCAAAAGCATTGCTACCTTTTTCAATATTATGAAATAACATTCAATTGATCAATTACTTTTACTGTGACAGCTGCACTTTTGGTAGATTCTGATAAACCCAACTTGGGTTAAAGGCAGTATTTCATTATTATTATTGATAAGATGCTTTACATATTTAAAGGACCATATTCAGAGGCACATGTTGTGCTGTTCCTGGTTATGCATTTATGATTTGTGTATGAAGTTACACAGGGGGGTAAAACTCCTCAGCTGCTCTGCTCTCCACTAACTGAATGGAGGAAAGGGCACGTACATCAGCAGGGATGGTTTTTACCTTGACCCTCCTGTTCAACTGTCCTAGAGATCTTGTTCTTCTAGGTGTTCAAGATTAGGTCATCTGCAGAACCTTACATGAATTTCCTCCTCCCCAAGTGCCCAGACAATAAGTGCCAAGCAGTTACTCTTTGAGTTGTTGAAGAGACCCCTTGTAGAGAAAGTGTTGCAAGAGTCCTGCAGGCAGAAGTAAATGAGGTATTCAGGAAAATCTGGAGTCAGGGAGAGAGTTGTCAAAGTTGGTAATTGGACAAACTGAGTTAATTTGCATTGGAAGTAGAAGTTTTCTTTAGTAACGTTACGAAATCCTGGCTGCACTGATGGATGTATCTAGAACAGTAGTGAACTTCGGCTTGGGAAGATAAAATTGTACTGAAAGAGGGTAGATTTGGATTAGATAAAGAAGAAATTCTTCACTACAGGAGTGGTGAGGCAGTGGCACAGATTGCCCAGGGAAGGTGTGGATGCCCCATCCCTGAAGTGTTCAAGGTCTGATTGGATGGAGCAACCAGGTCTTGTGGAAGGTGCCCCTGCCCATGGCAGGGGGTTGGGACAAGATGATCTGTAAGGTCCTTTTCAACCCAAACCACCCTGTGATCCTACAATGCCAGGGCTTGGTGTTTGTGAGAGAGAAGTGTCAAAACATGCTCCTGGCAGTGAGAGTTTAACGAGAGCAGTCTCAGCACAGAGTGAGTGAGTGCCCAGCCCTCTCTGAGGGAAGGGTCTCTTGGGCAGAGCTTTTATGTGGCAACCCATACACCTCCAGGAGGCAATTAGGTGACTGTCTGGATCATGCCCTGTTATTCCAGGGGAGAAATCAGTTAATAACCCATCTACTAACATGTGAGAGATGCACACTCTTTCCCCTGATTTGCAGCAGCTAATAAGGGCCTTATTCAAAAAACAAATATTTACAGTCAGATCAATGCATGAACCTTAAATACATTACCGAAATATTTACCCCAGGCGGTTTTGGTTTTGTTTTTTTGGTTTGGTTTTGTTTTGTTTTTGGTTTGGTTTGGGTTGGTTTTTTTTGTTTGTTTGTTTGTTTGTTTGTTTTGTTTCAGTTTTTTTATTTGTTTGTTTTCTGGAAGTTAACTGACCACTACCAAAATAGTTTACAAATGCTAAAATTATCTCAAAAGTCATGTGGGAAAACTTTAAATAACAAATGCTTATTTTGTAGCTAGGCATACTGTTACTAATGGCTACATTTAGTGATGGAGACTATAAACTGTAAATCATACCAGTGTTTCCCATGGCAGAGCAGGCTGCAATCCTGATCTGACAGTGCCCTTTGACCTCTCTGAGGAAGGCATAGTGGGAAGTATGTGAGGACATTATGCTTGATTAGTCTCTCCCTAGTTTGCCTGGGTGGGAAGATAATTGAAAGCACAATGGACTTTGGAAATTGAAGGTTCTGAAATGCACTTTGCAAACACATGCAATTTTAAATCTTTAATATGTCATCCATATCAGCAGTGGACGTTGTCTTCATTACATAAATACAATTCTTCTGCTAATATAGTGCAAATAGGGGTTAGGCAGCATCTGCAGCTATTGTAATCCACACTTCAAATAGCATCCATTTTATATTCTTAAATTCTGAGAATTATAAAAGAGCTTGGAACAGAAAAACTAAATGGCTGATTGATTTAATATTTGCTGATTTATTGCATCAAAGTTGAATTTTGCCCACTAAGTCATTTTATCATAAAACAAACAAACAAAACAAAAAAAAAACAACAGTGTAAATTATACTTGAGAGATGGGATTTGGGAACAGAAGGAATTTGGTTTGGCTATTTTAATACGCTGCATCTATAAGCTAGTACCAAGACTATTATTCTGGATGTTTTCTGGTCTGTTGAGTCCTAATGTAGCTAATCTCCAACAGATAGTGCTGCCCAGGGTCCCTGTAAAACAATCATCTGTAAACATATTTATTAACCTTTGTTATTTAGTTTTCTGCAAAGTGCAGGCCACCCTGCTGAACAGTCTACAACATTTATTTACAATGCTGACTCCTATTAGATATCATTAGGTACCTAATAATTATAATAATTATGTGCATTGCTTAGGCTACCCTGCTAAATAACAACCACTTTTATTCAGAAGTCATAATTGCAGCAGCTAGACTTAAAATGAAATCTAATTAGATTTCAGTTCACCCCCTTTCACATGCACTCCATATCCAGTGTATAGTGACAAAATCTGTCCAACAAACACTGACTCATTTAGCCTGAAAAACTATGGCCTGTCAGGTAAAAGTTACTAGTCTGTGTTTTGTAAAAACTAAGAGAATTGTTGCAGTAGAAATTCAGAGATTTTGTATAACTTGTTGAAGAAGGCAAAATGCTTTTTCACAGAGATTTTTCCATGGTAAACATGTTGGGGTTATGCAGCCATGGCTGCTTAATGAACATAGTCATTCTGTAACTCAATAGGGGGATATAACTTTGAATTTAACTATTTCCTGAGGTTTGCAAATTTAAACTGATCTTAAGTGAAGCTATAGTTTTCCTATAGAAATTAAGAAATTCTGCATTCTTTTGAGCAAGGAGAGGTGGAAACACAAACTTAAAAGATTAAGAAAGTGTGGAAGGGAAGTGATCTTTAAAACTACATGATGAATAATTTTTTAAACCTGGGTTCTTTGGAAGAATGGAGCCAAGAATTAGCTGATACCTTCTCCCTATCAGCCATTTTCCCTGGTACCTGGCTCCATCTGCACATACATAGAACCTTTTTGCAGAGCAATAGCTGGCACTGGCCTTATTTAATGGCCTATGACCATTGAGCAGTTACTGTATAAGAAGTCTCATTAAAAGATTGCAGTAAAAGTTTCAAAACCTTGTATGCAGCTAGAAAGGGAAGAAAAGTGAGTGGAGTGGTCAAGGATTAATAGAGAATAGAATAGAGATTCAGTTCTGAACATGTAACAGGTTAGGATTTCACAGGTTAGGATTGTCTACAAATTATGTTTTTCACCAAGTGTTTTGGAAAAGGGAGCAGGTTCTTTAAGAAAGGCTAGAAGTGAACCAGCAGTTCAGTAGCAGATTTTTGCCAAAAGTAGCTGGAAATGGTCATTAGTGCAGTCAGACCTGTGCTTGCACACGTGAGAACTGCAGATTCTGCTGCTTGGTAGAAGTTATGCCAATTGTGAGCATTAAGTAGACAGTCTTGTAATGGAGGTAGGTGTATTTATACAGTCCTGGAGGTGTTTCTAGTCTGAAATCTATTTAGGGTGTTCTTCTAGGGCAGGAGGCTGGTCCATGGCACTCTTGGAGCTCCTCAATCCGCACTCCAAAGCAGTCTGATAATTCCCAAACACTAAGTTGATTTCATACAGCCACATCCCACTGAAGCCCCCATGCTCCCTGCAGTTCTGCCTACCTTCCTGCCAAGGATTTCCACCCACTTTCCATAGCTATAACTTTGACATTTAGAATTTGAAATCCTCTCTGGAGACTGCCTGAATTTAGCAACTTCCAGCCTCTGCAGGTGCTGTGGTGATGTTTTGCAAGTGCCAGCATCTTGACAGGCCACCTTTGATTGTTGGACTGCATTGTATGCCTTGAGTATCATCTTTATGTAGCTTCTGCTCAGCAGAGAGAAGTTATAATTTTCCACTGCAAAACTGTTGAGGCTGATGGTTTCCTTAGTTGCCCAACACAGTGCTGATATCTGTGTCATAGCAGTTAGAATGCTACTACTTCAATTCTAGCTTGTAACTGTTAATTCTAGGCTGTGATGTCTGTACAGCCCTTATCTGGGGGTAATAACTTATCCTTCCTTCCCCCTTCAAAGAGAGATGCTGAAAACGTTGCAGCTGGTCAGTCTGTGGGCAGAGTTGAGTACAAACCTCCTGGGAAAATGCTGCAGTCTATCTTTTCACTCTGTGCTCTGCAGTAATGACACCAGTTCTGACTTGAAACTACATCCTTTGCTTCCTGATAAGAGTCCTTCTGCAGGAATAGTAAGGATACTATGGCTGATCTGAAAGAAAATTACTTTATTTCTGTAGGTACAAGGAAGACAAAGGGTTGTATGAGCATACACAAACGGATATTATATATATATATATATGTGTTCTCCGAAATACTGGTTTTGAAAGCTAGAATTCTCCAGCTAGAATTTTAGCAGCTTTCCCCCTGAAATATCACTGAAACAATGGCATCAACCCTTCATGTAGGATTTCCATTTCTGTGCTTTACTCTGGTTGGCCAATCCTCTCATCCCTTAGTGATTCTGAGCATGTATAGCTATTTAATGCATGGGAATATCCACAGGCATTTCATTTGTCTCAGTTGTACTGATGGAGAAGTATTCATCCAGGAAAAGGTGGGTGACAGGTATTGACAGGCACAAAACATTAGGAAGGGTACAAAAGTAATCTCCTTCAGTAGTTTTGGAATAATAATCACCAGACTTTGAGCACCTTGAATGTTCACCTTATTACTGCTCTGCGGAGCAATGCTGTGCACTGGTATGAATGCTGTAGGCTGACATGGAGCAAAGTCTTGTGATACCTGTACCCATGATATGCCCATCCACATCTAAAAAAGGTGAACATTCATCTTTCAAGAGCTCCTGCATGTCTTTGATCTTTACAGATCATTGAAATATGTTTGAATCCTGAGCTATTTTTATCATGAGCAATGGCATTCCAGGTTGCCCAGACCTCTGTGCAGGGTTCCAAAGTCAGCTGCAGAAAGATGTGGCTGTTCAGTGCTGCCAGCAGCCCTTGGCTGCGTGGGAGCTGGGAGTGATTGACCTTCAGTGCTTCCTTCCAGCTAACACTCCTATGGATCCATGATTGTCTGGAAAAGAATGCTAATTATTTTGTGTGGAGTATAATTCCTACAACTTGACTAAAAACATCAAATCTGCGTACAGTTGTTTTGGTGTTTCTCATGAGTTTTGTGAGATAAATTAATCAGAAACAGAACACCCAGAGAGATCTGAATTTTGGCCCTGAAATACCAAACTGAGAGTTTCTGAATGATAAGAATTTTGGCAAATTTGCACAAATTACTTAACCTTAGTTGGCTTTGAATTTTAGCACTGGCCTTTCCTGGTTGTACTTGTTTGTTTGCTTGGTTTGGGAACTGCCACCAAGAAAGGATCAGGACTATATTGATTTTAATAGTACAGAAGGGTATCCTGGACATGAGGGAATTCACTTAGGTAAAAATACACTTGAAATGAGGAACATGATGTTCTGTGATCATTCTTAATTTACATTCAGATGAACAAACTCGCCAGCAGGGAAACCAAGCAAGTACCATACACAGATTATTATGCAATTTTGAATGCACAAATAAGGAGCAATTCTGAATTTCTAGCAAACAATTAAGGATTAGAGATACTTGTTAATAATAAATTTGACCAAATTTGCTATCACACCCCAGTGGGCAGACTTGCATGACTGGGAAATTAGAATAGCAGATAATAACTTATTTAGGAAAGTCTGAATGGATGGAAAGTAAAAGGATTGAAGTCTAATTTAGTGGCTTTAATTGTTTCTATCTCATTCATGATTTGAAAATTTATGGTCTCACATGGGAAAGGATCACTGCTATGGGAGAGAAATCTTGTGAGAGGTGACTTCTGTAACAGGAGAGCCAAGCAACTAATCAACCCCCTGGTTACAATATCTAGTCAAAATAAACATATTTTCAAGATTACAAACTGGAATGGTGAATAATAGTAATAATAATAATATAAATGTAAATTAGATTTAAGGTTTTTCTGGTTTTAATGGAAACATTCATAATTTGAGACTGCTTGAATTCTTTTGCTAAATTTTAAGAAATCAAGGGCAATAGGATCTTGGGTACAGTTTGTGGATGTAGTTGTTTGGACAGAGAGTGAAAATAAGTCAGATTTTTGCCACAAAGATATGTAGCAAGGGCATTGTACAGAAATAAAAGTGAAGAAAGGATAGATTTCTGTTGATTACTATGAATTAAGAACTGTAGGAATAGTCTTGACTTTTAAAATGCCATGGACAAAAGATCTTCAGTGTGTTGTTTTGCTGTCCTATCTGTAATTAATGAAATCAGATATACTTATAAATACTGGTGCAAATTTTCAGTAATTTTCTGTCATTGGGAAAAGCTGTTCCATGCTTTTGTCTCGTACAATACCTATAATAATTTATTGTTATTATAGCTTACATAAAACAAATCTAGAGGATTATTTTATATATCTGTGTTAATTAAGGAATCTTCAGTCTAAAAATAAATAAAAACCAAAGTCAGTAACTGGAATGTGAGATTAGACAAGCCCAGGTGACACAGAAGGGTAGAGGCTGGTGCTGTGGGGAGTTGTTCCTGCAGGAGTGGTTTCCAAGTGCCTCAGTCCCACTTTCCCTGGGGTGGTTGTGCCATGACTTCACTAAAGGCAAGGAGCAGGTTTGAGATTTCAGCCTCTGTAGACTCAGGGAGGCACCTGGACATGCCAAGGAACAGCTCCTGCCTTTGCAGATGCCAGCATTCCCCAGTCACCTGTTGTACAAAGGGAGTTTAAACCCTTTTCCATGGTCAAACCCATACACAGCCACAAACCCAAGGTGGTTTTACTCCTTGTTTGCTGTTGGGGCAGTCTCTGGGTGAAGATACCCTCCTCCTTCAACTGTCTCCAATTTTCCAGGCCCCTTGACATTTTGATGGCTAATCTTTGGGAGTGGCAGGGCTTTTTGGGTTGGTCTAAGACTCACAGGTGGTGTCACAGAACGGAGGGAACCCGGTGTGGCTGGCATTGGTAAATTCAGGAGGAGAGGCTGCTGATTCAGCAGGAGACAGTTGCAAAAGCACATCTGAGGGAAACCAGAGCATTAGGCAATGCTGTCAGAAACAAAAAAAAGGAAGGATGGAAACAATCTCTTAAGTGCTTGACACTAGTCTTGATTGAAGCTGAGTCAGGCTGCTGAAATGAGCGGTGGTGATGGTGCAAATAAGGGAAGAAGCACCAGAAGGTGGCACTTTCTGGAAGGAGTGCTGAACAAACAGTCCTGAGTGGTTCCACTGAAGAATGTTGGAAAGGGAAGAAAGTGCAAGACTCAATGTGTTTTGGTACTGTTTGATATGCTCTTTCTGTAATGTGAAGCTCTCACCATGATTGGTATATATCTCAAAACAATTCAATTTTACTGAGGGAAAGTTGGGGCAAACTATCTCAGTAATGCAAAATGTCAGTAACAGGATGTGGATAAATATGTGATAAGCCTGGGAGCTCAGAGGAGCACCCCTCTCTCTTTCTTTTTGTTTCTATGTCATTATTGATACAAAAGCATCAGGACTACTCCCAGTGAGAAAGTTTTTTAGAAATATATTAAACTTTTTTTTTTTTTAAACTAGCCTGGGGTTTTGCAGTTCACTTGCCTATAGAGGTAACATAAATACAGGAACAGGCCCTGTCACAAACACCTTTATCTTGATTTTAGCAGCAGTAGAATCAGCTTGGAGTGAGCAGCTTGCAGTTCTATATGTTACATTGCTCCAGGACTGCATCAATCCAGGGAACTTATTTTGAGCTATGTCTGAAAGTTATTGAGTACATTTTCAAATGCTCCTCTAATGAATTCTATGTTTTTCCTACAAAAAGTCATAATATAAATACCTATATTTTTATATTAATTGAATGTATAACTTGAGGCTTACAGAAAGTTTTCCCACAAATATGTTTAAAGTAGTTCTGTTAAATATTAAAAAGGCAGAGGCAAAGCATGAGTCAAACTAGGTAAAAAGTAGATTTAATATCATCAGCACAACATACTCCTATATAGAAATTAGTGAAACATGTTCAGAAAGGAGACTATTCTTCCTTTTTTTAGAAATTAGTCAGTGACATCTGGCACCTATGTATTTCACATCTGTGAAGCACATATCTTGCTTATCACATTCATAAGATCTCTGATAAGGTAATTTTCCTTCATCAGAAACTGTGGAAGAATATTCTGGTCATACTGGGGTTGTGATTTGTCAGACTAAAATGCTACCAAAAACAATGAATTATTCTTTTAATTTCTGTTTACCTCTGTACGTGTTAAGACAAAAATAAAAGCAACTTGCATTGAAATGTAGTACTTGCACAGATAGTTATTAGGTACAGTGCACCTAAGAAACATTGACCAAAAAATGATATTAATGTTTATGCTTGCTCTGTGGCAATTCTGGTCCTCCTCATATTATTGATTAGCAGCAGCCTGAAATTCTTCTTTTCTTTAGAGATGTAGCAATCGCTGAGGAATGATGCCTGCAGCAACACAGGCATCCTGCAAATCCATTTATTTCTACAAGTGTAGGTACAAAAGACCTTATCTGCTTAAGTTTACAAACACTTTATGAATTTGATATAGATCATTCCACTTGAGGCATTCTGAGATATATCTCTCACTTAAAACCCTTAGTGATCCACGATCCACACAGATTTTAAAACAAATAATTACAGCAGTAGGGAAATCAGATGCTTTTCCCTTTTAAAGGTATGTAGTTGATCAGTATCATTGTTTCCCACAAAAGTGACCCAGGGAGATTAAATATATCCCCCTTCTTTCCTCTTTCATACACAGAGTGTATCGGGCCTGAAGATATAACAATATTTACAAGCTCATGCTTCTGTTAACTGGACCATGCTGCCACATAGTGGAGGACTGATACACGCTGTCTTCACCCATTTTATTAAGTTGCATGAATATAAAGATGAAATAATGGGGCTTGTTCATTTATGTAATAATTAAGGGCACATTTACACTCCCAGCATATCACTGTTGATGTTTACTATTTGATCAAGTATGATGGATGCCTTGTGGTTGCAGATTCAGATTAGCATAATTTCATCACCAAGGGACCCATGAAAAGGTTCAATTATAGAGCAATCTCATTAATACCAGGGCTTGTTAAACTAATAGAAATAGACATCCCAACAGCTCTGATATGTATACATGTGCATGGAATATAATTAATGGAAAAGCAACCCATACCTGAAACAAGCTTGAATGATACAATTACATGATATACTAGGCTGACTGAGACAAATGCTGTTTTGTTAGCTCTGCTCAGAGAAAAAATGTCAGCAAAAATATAGACAGCCTTTCTTCCAAAATGTTAACAAAAGATTCCTCCTCTGTCTTTCAGTGATACACACTCCTTTATTTTTTCCTTTGCCTTTTTATGAAAAACTATTTAAGTTGTGCTGTCCTCTGATAGGGTAGCATGACAAACAATAGTTCCCAGCTATCCTTTATCTTTAGCCTCCTCATTTTTAAGCAGCCATTTTTCTAGAACTTGGGAGAATTAACTTCCAAACAAGAGCTGTGGTAAGGAAGTTTGTGGAAGTTCTGCTTATTGTAGCTGTGAATGTGAGTGGGCAGCCAGCTCTTTCTTTGGAGGAGCACACTTCAAATTTCTCAGAAAGGAGAATAGAGAACTACTGCAAGTGGCACCTGTCATTCATGCATGACAGGAAGCAGTTTGAAGTCCAAGCAACAATTTAGTCTTGCAGATTTCATAGTGACAGAAAAACCCTTTCCCTCAGTTTTTTCATCAGTTAAATACTGAAGCTGTTTGCAGAAACTATTTTCCCAAAGCTAATTTTTCTGTATGAAGATGATTTGAGCTCTTAAATGTTTTTTCATTTAAAAAATCAGTTTACATAATGATTGCCATGTTACCTTTTACTTACAAATACACTTCATTTGCACTCTCTGCTATGCCCACCATATCAGACCAAGGATGATGGGCATACGTTCTACTTTGAATGGTTCAGTGCATTATTTCCATGGCCAGCTGAGAACTTACCCATAGCCTGCTTCCTCTCAAGTCAGCAGAGGACCTATTCTAAATATTTTATATGAAATATTTCTTTGACTTTGACCAACCATAACATTCTGATCAAATATTTTTCTGGAGTGCCCTGCTAGTACTAATAATATCTATTAATAATACCTAATGCTCTGTTACTAATACCTAATGCCCTTCTGTTTTAGGAGAGTCATGAACAAGCAGCTGAATGGGCTGAGCTCTGGGGCCTCCACTCTTGATGAATTCTGTGAGAAAAGAGGTCCTTCCCTTGCATGGCATTCAGCAGCAGCAGATTGGGAGTTATGCACTAGGAAAGGCTGTTAAAGTTGTTTGGGACAGGCTGGATGTGACTTTTTCATAGCATCACTCTAGAAGATGCAGATCCCTCACCCCATAATTGCTCAGAGGCTTGGGAACAGTGAAGGACATTTGGAACCAGCTCCATGGTTACCTCTTGCTCCCTTTGCAGGAGGCAATATGGGATGTCCATCCATTTGATGTCACATTGACAAAAAATGTTTGAGAAATGGTGAATTTCTCACTGGCTGACACCTCATGTATTCTGGGAAGGTTTGTTCAGGATTCACTAAAGTGTAAATTTGTTAGTTCCATCCAAAGAAGCCCCATGAGCCCATTCTTATTTGACTTAGTTTATACTGCTTAGTAAGGAGTTTCAAAAAAACCATGAAAAGCCACTCTCAAGCAAGAAAATAAGAGTGTCAACACAGTCATGCATCCAAGAAAACTTTCTCTTTCAGGCAGTCTTGTGACACAAGAACTTTGGCTCTCAATGAGGAAAAACTTCCAGATTTTGACACAATCCTTCCCATTATTTCTCCAAATGGCTTTAATTCAGCCTTGCTAGAAAGCCAAAACTGATCTCTGCACAGGAGAACCATGACTAAATGTCATTTAGTTTGAACCTGTGTGAAAAGTGGTGTTGGATGGTCCCCAGAAACACAAGGTTGTGAGCTCAGGGCTCTGCCACTGCTCTTCGTATGCTTTGGTAAAGCTTGGTTTATTTTTCCTGTCTTCCAGTGATGTTGGTGATTCAGGTCCTTACACTGAAGTCACTCCTTACAGTATACAGTGTGTTTAGGCTCTATTTAAAATGAACAAACCAAAAAAACACCTACACCAGAAAAAATAGCAAAATCCCTTTGTAAACCTAGGAATACTCTTTCACACTAGGAGTGGTGTGAATAGTCTGTGTCCTAGACTGTAGTAGGACTGACTTTTCAATTGGATTTATTTCTTCACTGACCTCACCAATGGAAACTGGCTTTGGTCATGTCCTTTGAATAGTGTTCTATATCCCTGTGATCAAGCTCTTTAATAATTTAGTGTTTATAAAAACCTTGCATGTCTGCAGAATGCTGTAGAAATGGTAAACTGCAGCAGAGTATGGAAATAAGTATTGTAAGCACGGACAGCATCTGAGGCAAGAACTTTTTGGCAACCGTGAACAGCTCCAGTAAAATGGGTCCTGTTCAGAATACAATAACTCTCTAACAATTCATTGTTGAATCCCTCATTTCTTTTGTAGACCTAATTTTTGCTTAAATTAATTTTTATGCTGATGTGTATATGCTCTGATTCCACCATGTGATATTATTAAATCTACAGTGCTACATTTTCTATCACTACTGCTAGTCGATTTTTCTGCAATTTTAAGCAAAATAACACTATTCCAAAAATACTTGAAAGCACATGAATGACTCATACTGTAGTTCATTGAATACCATAAAATATTCAGTGACTCAGAGTCCTAGCACAAACCAAAGGTCCAAAAAAGACTCTATTGTTCCCAATACAGAGGTACAAAATCTGAAGACTTATAAATCAGGCATTAGCAGCTATTCCTGCTTTTGGGGTTGACACTTGTCAAAATTCTAGCTAATCCCTGTGTGGATTTTTAAAACAGTGTAACGGAACCTAATAATTTTTTAATGAGAAACAGTGTGTTTGCTAGATTAATTTCAATTTGTAATGTTGATTAGTTTCATGTGAGAGTGTAATGATCTGGAGGAATATATGACACTGGAACACTGGAAACGGTTTTCAAAGCATAAAGCAGCTGTGTTACATGGTTCCTCTACTCAGAATTACAATAGCAGTGTAGCTCACTTTCTGAATGATTCAGCTTTCATGTTTTGAACACCAAAAGCTTTTATTCTCTAGGGCAAACTGATCCTTACATAGTCCAATGATCATGTCCCTGGCTGAGTGGATTAAGTAGGAAATGACTTAGAATACCCTGATCCAGAACTGAGAATATTTGAAGAATGAGGTTCACTCAAGCTTGCTTCCCATCTGAAAACAACACTTCTCTATGGATTATGCACCCTGTCAGTTACATACATGGGTATCTATATTCAATTTCATCATTCCTGATCTTCTAATCCAATATCACTTTGCACTAGCATACACATCTGCTAATGTGACTAGACCAGCAGCCATACAAGGGTGCCATAAAGGAAGGAGAACCAGTCTGTCATCTTTATAAATGGTATATTTACTTTTGAACACAATGGCATTTTGAGGTGTGGCCATTCATATACACAGCTTTAAAGGGCAATACACTTTCTGAAATAACATTAACACACTGCTGAGTCCAGAGATGATTCAGCTAGTATGTAGGTGATGCTAACATTTGATTTGTGCTGAGGTTTTGATAATGAAACAAAAAATGGCATTGAGAATCACATGGCTTCCTTGGAGGTACCTTTGGAGAAGAACGGGTGCATCAAAGCACCTTTTTAAGAGGACTGAACAAAACTGGAATTTGAGGATTTCATTGGAAGACTCAGGTTCTGTTTAAATGTACTCTATGGGACAGATAGAAAATGGTAGATATGAGACTAAGTGGGTATCACAGGAAATAGCAGAACTGTAATACTGTGTTACTGCACCCAGTAGAGTTAGAAACGTCAGCCTGATAGAACAGGCGTATTTCTTATGCGGAGATTTTTAAAATAAAGAATCGGCAGCCTTGAGCAGATGACTTTTAAATGAATCCATACGCATTGATACATTCCCTTGCCAAGGTGCAATATCATTGATCACAACTGGGACTCATTGTTATTAGGGTTTCAACAACATTTGTATTAACAAGTCACCTTTGTATCGTAAAAAGGGAGAGGGTTGATAGGCATTAAGAAAACAGCTGCATCATAGCGAGCAGCCAAGAGCACAATGGGTGTCAATAGGAGGTAAAACTACTCCCGCTGAGACAAGTGAAGAAGAAAAATGAAACAGGAGGATTTGTTCCAGCAGCCCTGTCTAATTGTTTATTCCTTTCTCATTCCATCCTAGTCACTTAAGGGCTGTGGCTTCTGTCATGTAAAAGGAAAAATCAAACCTTAGGCTGCTTGGGGTTTCTCTCACTGTAAATGAGTGGAATTTGGGTGCTGGGAAGCTCTGGGCAGGGTGATGGCATGTTACCTTTTCCTGATTAGCTACAAGGCATTTACTTCAGATAAGTGCTGTGTGAGCGTATGACCTCATAAGTGGCCCCAACCAAACACTAATAGTCTACTTTAGAGAGGAGATTAGGTTCCACTAATGGTGTCACAGCATGAAATAAGATGCAACATATTAACTGGGGGAGAAGGAGCACAAGCGGAGGTGGGGAAGCTTGGAATAGAAAAGGACAGCTTAAAGGTAGAAAGAGCTCAGGGATAGCGTAGGATATCTGTGACTCCTGAATGAAAGCAGATTTTGCAGGCTTCTTGTGTGGAAAAAGATAATTTAAAACAACAGAGGTACTGACAGCACTGTAGCTGGCACCCAAAGGTTTGGCTGTCCTGGATGTGTTGGCCAGTGCAAGGAGCCCAGTGCACAGCTCTGCCATAGCTGGGCTCCCAGAGTGGGGCAGAATTCGTCCTCAGCAGCAGGTCTCTGCATGGTGTCCCATGTCCCTGGGGGTGCTGAGAGCAGCAGTTCCTTACTGGATATATCATCTTGGTTCTGAGAGCTTCTAAAAGCAGGAACCCAAAGCATTGTTACTGGGAGTTTCATCCAGTGCAAGCTGACTTGGTCCTAATCCTCTCAGAGGCCTCCATCTCTCTCTTTTATGGTTATACCACAAGCTGTAAAAATTAAATTTTTTCATCACTGTTACCATTAAAGTTGCTGCACTTCCCAGGAAGCACAAGTCAGGCATTTCCCATAATCTGCAGAGAGATCTCTTATAACTGTGACAGGAATTTCATAAATAGGGAAAACAAACCAGTTGTATTCAAAAGCTTGCTGTCAGTTGAAAGATACCTGGCAAATTGTATTATCACTGTTGTTTTATCCACTTAAACTGAAGGAGAAGGGGCAACTTTTAAGAAATCATCCAAAAAAATTTTTGTTCAAAGGGTCTTTCTTGGTTCTAAACCAGTAAAATTTGGCAGAAGAATTTCTGCTCTAATTTATAGGATTTCTAAATTTCTGAAGCTTATCACGTTTGTGCTGATCACATTCCCTAATGAAGTTGAATGGTTGGCTCATGCATGTCAAAAATGTTTTGGCCCTTGTCATTTCTCAGATTTTGCTATTCTTATGAAATGGGTGCACCAAATGAACACAGTGAAACAGTACTGCTCCAGTAGCTATCTGAGCAGGGATACCTATGGTATCTATGCTCACTTTCAAGTCCGTGATGCTCCCATTAGAATCTCCTTTTACACGGTAGGAAGCAGACAATAAACTCTATATTGCATTTTCTGTGTGCCAGCTGTCTTAACCTTACATGCAAATCCAGTGGTAAATAAACACTTGAATTAGAACCTGGCTTATTATAAAGAAATCTTAAAACACTGTAAGGAATTTTTCAACTTACGCAATATATACATGGTTTTGCAGTCCAAGCACAATTTAAAGTTCAGGCTTAGTTTAAGAGGCTAGAATGAGAGAATATTTTTCTGAAGGCTGTCTACTAATTTTACTGTTGTTTACAAGCTGAGAGCATGTGATTAACAACACTCTGGCTTTGAATAACAGGGCCTGGGCTTCTCACTAGGAGACATTCATCTATTGAAGCACTGAGGTGTGACGGTGCAGGGTTGCTGCTGATGTGGAGAAAGATCCAAGAGTGATCAGCTCTTGCAGGAAAAACCTTGTATTTTCAGAGAGGCAAAAGCACAGGTGTTGAACTAAAGCACAGATGTTAGTTTCTGTTCTCTTCTCACACACACACACATATGTATGTATGCATAGAGACATATTTATAAGTATGCACACGTGTTTACAGACACATTTACAAAACTGTTAAGTGACAATCACATAACAGATTTTTTTTGAAAGAGCACCTTAAAAGCACTGACTAATTTCAGGGTTGGGTTTGAGGCAGAGCAGATGACATAAGTGCATCCCATGCCAACATGCATCTGATGAAAGCATTAATCTCTGGAAAGATGAATAGTTGAATTGTGGTTCTTTGCATGGTGACAAGGTTAATTTGGAAGAACCCTCTCTGGAGATGCTACCAGCCACCCAGACTTGTTATCCCAGAGAACTGACTCTCAATTGAAGCTATCAAACTATTTTCATTAGATAAAGGCCTCCTTCTGCAGCATTACACATCCATTCATTTCCATCTCAGTTAAAGAGATGCTTCCCTGTAACTGATGCTACTGAGAAGTTGGATATTTTAAAAGCTGTGCATAATTGCTGCTAGTGGAACACTGGGCAGTTTCATGTGCCTACAACTGCCAGCTTGGCAAAGATGTGTGTTTGATGTATCACACCTACACCTATTCATGGGATTCATGGACCAGGCATCCACAGGCTCAAATTCCCTGAGGAGCACATGTTGGTAGCTGTCCTCAGAAGGCAGAAATAAATGCAGGGCTTTGGTTTCTTTTGTCCTGTCCCACAGTTCATGATGTGTGAGCAAGGAGAATGATCCAGTCTTTGTGACACAAGTCCTGTTGGGAGACAGGCAGCTCTGGATTTGCATGGTCTGATCCTGCTGCCTAGGGACTCGAGACACTGCCTCTCAGTGGGAAGAGAAAGGGAAAGAGAAGGAGCCCACGTGGCTCCTCTGTCTGATAGCCAGTCTTCTTCCAAGGGACACTGAACACCCTCAGGCCAAGGTGGGAAAGAGATTTTGTGGCTCCAAATGCTCCAATTACTGGATGCAGCATAAACAAAGTCAGGAGCACCAGTATCTCTAGCAGCTGTCATTGCAGAGCTGTGTTCCACTCTGTCCATAAGGCTGAGAGAGAGAGAGAGGGGCTTTCAGACATGTCCTGCTCATGTCCCTGAGGGGTTGGTGGCATTTAGCTCAGGCACTCAGGTGTGCTCTGAGCACTCAAGTGTGGCAAAGCAGTTGGGCTCTTGAGGCAGTTTTAGAAGGCATCTGCTACCCAACACTGTTTTCTCCTCAAAGATTTTTAATGGTGGTTCTGGAAGGAAAGGATGTTTGTCACAAGTTCTCTGCTCCCTTGTATTGCAGTCTAGGCCACAAGCACAGCAGTGTCCTCTGGTGCAGTACCACTGGTCCTGTACCAGCCTTTCTGACATGGTAGCAGAGCATAGATAAAGCAGAGACTGGGGCTGGGGGTGGAAAAACAACTCTTATTTTATTTTATGAGTTACAACATAGACAGTGCATTTTCCACATAATGTTCAGTCTCAGAAAGATGGTGCAAGAGCCATGTGTAGAAACCCACAGCCCACTGCTATAGATGTTTCTCACTTTTGCATTTCTTTAAGGAACTTGAAAACTCTGTCTTGCTATTTTTAAAATGCTGATTTGTCTTCTAATTTTCTTCTCAGCAATCTTGCTAAACAAATAAATAAACCAGAAGCATGAGATCTGCTGTCCTAACTTCTCTGCCAGATGAGCTCAGAAGGCTCTCCATGCAATTTGTAAGGTTCATGTATTCCTATGATTGCACCCAATTTCCATAAAGCAACAGGTTTAGAGCATCATAGCTTCAGGACACTCCACCATTCCCTACTGGAACTCCATTCAATATATCTGCTGCAGGTTAAGAGCCCATCACTGCTCCCCAGGCTGTGTGAAACACTCTGGCCACTGACCTCAGCTGTGACCAGCCTCATTTCCCAATATGCCACAGATTTGTACTTACACTCACTCTGGGAGCTGTTGGAGCTGCACGGGGCTGGACGTGGCATTGGCTCTGATCCCAGTGCCCTCACACATGACCCCAATCAGCTTGGCTGCAATTCTCATGATACCCACAGGGTTTCCAGATGGAAAGAGAAAAATAAATGTTATCAGCACAATCCAAATGGAAAAGGGTTATTTTTTTTTCCATAGACAATCTCTGATGCTGGTACACAGGAGTTATTAATTCATCTTTTTGTATAAGACTGGTTTCATTTGTTAGAACAAGGGAAATGTAACAGGCTTACTTTGATTGTCAGGGTCCTTTTTTTCTTTTTAAAATGGGAAATAATGCTGAAAGGAATCATCCTTTATTTTAACGCATTTTCTATTTCTCATCAAATCCCACAGTCTAGGATATGGAAGGAACTGGTCATTAAATCTATAGCTAACTTGCACCTAATAATGAATATTAGTTGCAGCTGCACTAAAATGTTGGTTGCATTTAGAACTGACTCCAAGTCACAAGTCAAGTAATAACCAGCAATACCTTCTCTCTGAACACAGCTAGATGAGGCTGTAGAGGCACCCTTCAACAACACAGAAAAAGACATTTCACAGTGGTTTTAATTATTTTGCAATGTATTTTTGTGTACTTTAGAAATATAACTCTGCAGAAATCAGTTGGACATATTCTGCATTTGCATTGGTGTTCTCATCCTGCCTTCAGGGTGTATAAACATGCCTGGATTTATCCTGTATCCTCCCATGACTAAAAGAAAGTTTTGGACAAGTCTATTAAAAAAAAGTTTGACTGTTTTCTCATTAAATGGAACAGTAATTTTTAGAGCTTCTGGGGAATTTTGATTTCTACTTTTTTCCATCAGAACAAAAGTAAAACATAATTAAATTTATTTCTCATAATTCAGTTCTCTCCTTTCACAAGGAAATACTTATCATTGTAGTTTCAATATTATTTTAAAATAGGCATTTGAAGAAATAATATCATGTGAAGTGTCACAGATACAGTTTACCTGCAATTAATAGCTTTTTCCAATGTCTTTATCTCATGGAAACATAGGATGAAGTCATTTATGTGCATCAAAAAAGTGATTTTACCCTATCTCTTTTCCCCTGTGAAAGATCTAAATATTGGGATTTCAGATTAAAAGATCAATGCTGTTTTATGTCAAACATAAAACAATATAAAATGGGGAAAATAAAACCAATATAGCCTCACATTGTTGTTAGGAATAAGTGAACTGAGTTGAACTTCACACCTTCACTCTGAAAAAGTGTTTTTGTCATGATGTGCTGAAATATTTGGCTAGTGATGTGTTGCACTGGTAGCCTTAATGTTTACATACCCCAGGCTGGTCCTTAGCAGGACAGATTTCCCTTCTGCACAGGTCCCATCCCTGATGTGCTGGGGCTCATTTGAGGGCTTGATAAGGATGCTTTTTCTCCATACCAATTCAATATGTGCTGGGATTACCAAGAATATCTTGAATTAATAAAATCTGTGATAAATTTGTAATTTAATTAACTACAAATTTAGTCAACTGAGCTATTATTAAACATGTTTTACAGATATTCTAACAACACCTTCAGAAAAATTTTACTTTATAGCTTGTAATTAAAATAAATATTAATCTGTCATCGCACAAAAAGCAGTTGGCTGAGCATAATATAATTATATTAATCATCTCCAAACCATGATGTAAGTAACTAATCAGCTCAAAACTAAAAGCTGCTTTGGCTTCCCTATAAATTATGTAGTAGTAATTTTACCAAGGCCTTTCCAGACACTCTTTTCCCTTCTTACTGTCTTAGTAAATGTTGTGGACACAATGAGAGATTCACCCTTCAGCATCCTGAGGAGAACAGGAACAGGCAAAGGTTTTGTTTGATTCACTGCTTTCAAAGTTCCATGAGAGCTGCTGAGTTGGAGCTGGGGAAGGAGCAGTGCTTCTGGACAGTCACTCAGGTTGTTGTGTTCATCTTGGTGGGATAAACAAATAAGGTGGGCAGTAACTGGAGGGAAAAGCTGCTGTATCTCTTCCTTGGCACAGCCCAGCATGTTTATTTGCAATTCACTTTTTGTTGTACAAGTCCCTTTATGCCAGATCCTGATGTTTTGGTTGTTTCTTCATTAAAATAATACCTGCTAAGGAAGCTTTCTTGTCTGTAGGAATTTTCAGTGCAGTTTAGAGGTGCAACTGTGCCATACTGAGTAAAAGCTATTTGCCAGCTAGGCAGCTTACTGAGTAAATATCTAGTGCCAGAGTTCACACATAGCTGTGCACATGTGTAATTCATACATACAAGTTCTTTTGTTAAGTAAGACTAAGGTTTGAAAGCTTTTAGAATCAGGGCCTGAAATGAATGTTCCTGCCCTGCTCCTCCTCCTCCAGCCCCAAACCAGTGATCCCAACAATAAGCAACACGCTGAACTGTGGAAAACTCTCATCATCACCTCACTTTTCACTTAATAGCAACCAGATATTTTTACTGCCAGATACGTGCTGAGGTTTTGATGACATGCATATGATGCACAGTGGCCAGTAAGGTTAATCTCAGATCTATATTTTTTAAAGATCCCCATGAGGATGGGCTTCTGCACCTGCTGTCAGCAAAGATGGCTTTCCCAAGAGCAACTCACCTCCCTGCATGTTCTTGAAAACCTCTCACTTTTAACGTATCTGCTTAATAAAAATGCTTTCACTGACAGTGAAAAATGGAACCTATCAATGTGTTACCAGCCCACATTTCCATTGCTACCATCTAAACTTCAGAGAGCCTCTGCCCTCAGTGAGAGGCAATGATGCTATTACAGCCTGACAAGGGCATATTGAGAGACTTGGGCATAGATTGCACAAATGCACTTAAAATTTTATCTTTTAGAATTGGCCTTGCAGTAGAGATAATTAGAAAGTGCTGGCTCACAGGGCATAAGAGGGATCAGTCTGAGAGCTCAGAGAGCAAACAGAAATTATGAGTGATCCAAAGGTAAATGTGTGTGTATGTTCCCATTAAGGATAAAAGAAGCAACAAGTAAATCCACTACCAAAACCAAACAGATTACAGTTCAGGCTGTGTTTCTAAAAGATGAAGAAAGGTAAATCGATCTCACCCTCAGATGCAGCAGCTTCTAATAGCTCTGCCAGGGATGTCAGCAGTGCTTCTGTCTGTCTGCATTGTAGGTACATGTCTCATTTCAAACACTGCAAGCTGTGAACTGTCCTAGCAAAAACCTCAACAACTGCAATTAAGCAATTGTAAAGTTCTAAGTCATAAAGAACAGACAAATAGTTTTCTTTTCAGTGTCCTGCTCAATTGGGAGCTGTCTGGTCACTCCTACAGAAGCAATGTTCTTACAAGCAACGTTCTTACAATGTTCTTTGGACACTTTTACAAGGAGGCACCCCAGGCTCCTTCGTTCTTGTTCATTGGAGATGAATGTGTTAAGGTGTCACTAATGACACTTGCATGGAATGCTAGATGAAAACACTGGATATAGTCCCTGGGCATCAGCAGAAGCCCTAGGAAGACAATGGCATCTTCTTGTACTACTCCCTCAAAAGGGACATTACTTTCTTCCAGTCTAAATTTCAAACATTCAGTTTTGGGAAATGGTTTGGAGGAAAGATGCTTTTTTTTTAGTGAAGAATGGGACAGGAGTAGGGAAGTCAGAACAGTGTTAAGTTTTGAGGACCTACCACTGATAGTGATCCTCTGAACTGCCCATGGTTTGTATGCTAGGCATGCAGAAGATGCAAAGTCAAAACTGAGCAATACAGGGAACTACAACTGAATCTCCAAATCCATGAACATTTTTTTAAATCACCACTCTTGGCTGTTGCAGTGACTGTTGCCTGACTCTCGTTGTGCCCAAGGAATCAGAATTTCCATCCTTGGCAGCAGCAGCTTAGAGCCTTGGCCTTGCTGCACAGACCTGGTGATGGGGATTGGTGTGCCTGGTCCCAGCCACATGCCCCAGCATTCAAATGCTCCATGGCTTGGAGCACCTGGCCCCAGCACAAAATAACCTCTGCTCTCACTGCAAAGTCTAAATTATTATCCAACCCACAGGAAGTTATAATATAGCAGTGGTATATTGAGAGCTGGCCTGGCCTTTTGAAATGTAAATTAACAGTCAAGCAATAACTAGGTGCTTTGGACCCTGAGAAAAGCCAAATGTTGAGCCTGTTTTTGCAAAGCTGAAGATGTGCTGTGTACATTGCAGCACAGTTTAACAGCACACACACAGAGCCATCCAGCCCAGCCAGGCACCAGCTCCAGTCCCCAGTGCCACCAGGCTGTGCTTCCTTTCTCATGACTCTCTTGCTTTGAAGTTGAGCTGCAGCATGCTCAGCTGTGCTCAGCAGGAGGGCTGAAGGTTTGAATATTCAGATTTCATCTCTGTTTATAGAGTGGGCTTTTGAGATGTAGGAATTCTGTTACATTGCCTGGTGTCTGGGGGAAGGGCTGCTGAGGTTGTTAATGGGTCCCAAGGAGCTCCATCCCTTACACAAACCACTGCAGGCCCCTTCTGCTTGTGCCAGACCTTAATGGCCACATGGACCTAGTGCATAATCTCAGGTACCTTTTACAGAGCTTTTTAATTGCGTCTCTGATTTTATTTCTGCTTGTTTCATACTGGCTGCATGCCGCAGCAGCCGATATTTAGTCTATTCCCCTTAACTAGTGCTGCTTTAAAGTTGATTTTGATGCGTTATTGCTTTCTGCAGTGGCTGACTCACACACACATGAAGTTTCCTTGGCTTCCATAAGGAAATAAAGTATGAAATGTGATAATATAACATGGAAGCTATTGATTTTCTAAAGCCCCATGTGCTGCTTCAGTGTATGCAATACTTTCATGTAGACAGGCACGTGACAGCCCAATGAATGAGTGGGTGCCCAGGAAGGGAAAACAGAAGAGTATTTACCTGCTCTTTCCTTTCATTCCAAATCCAGACAAGCAGAGAAGCATTATGATATTCCTACCAAACAGCTTGGGAAGAACATGTTTAAGTGTCACAAAGCAGAACTCTGGAAACTCCCCTGTTTTCCAAGCAGCTCCTGCACCACACCACGAGATGTGCACTAGGTATGATAGGACCAAGGCTGCTGCTTCTGACAGAAATGTGGTGTAGCTGCACTACAACAAAGTATGCTTGCATAAAAATCCCTGTCCTGTTTGTTTCATGGGGGGGCCTTTCTTCCATTACAGAAAAATTGGCAGATTCCAGTTGTGCAGAGCTGTGTGCACAGCCAGGGAAGGGGCAAGCTTGCCAAGGAGTTTGTTGCCTGTCAACAGAGAATGGCACTTTGTGGAGTGAGGCTGGGATGGACCTGTGACTCCTCTCTGCTGCCAGTCCTTATTACAGGCCATCATCCTCTCCAAAGTTATTCCTGCCCTTTGTCTTTCTCTTGTGGGCAGATGTTCCCTGTTCTTTATCCAGCATTGATAAATGGGCGAGTAGGAACAGAAATATTGAACTGGATGAACTGTTTTTGCACTGGGTAATTCTATGGTCCATGCAGCATCATTAAAGGTCAATGTGCTCCTTCCTAGTTTGTGTATTTGAAGTTGCACCTTAGACTTCAGACTTCCCCTGCACTGGAGGAAGTGTTAAAAATGAATGAGCTGACCTGTTCTACCTCTTCCTACACTCTGGAAAGCAACTTTTTTCTGTAAATTGTGGGTACTACCCATTAGGAAGTGCTGCAAAGGGCTGCATACAGTTAGAGTGCTACATATGGAGCAATTTCACAGGGTATATGCTGGTCTCTGTATCTTTTTTACCTTTTCTGGTTTATCCTATTCAAGATAATTAAGCAGCCTAATGGAGAAGGCACAAGAGAGTTGCCATTTGCTGAACATTGCTGTGATGTAGCTCCAGTGTCAGGCAGAGGGGCTCATATTGAGCTAAGTGTGATTCAAGCACCTGCTATTAAAATTAACACACTAAAGCAGAATTCCATCAATTTGCTGTTTGGGTTTTTTAATATTCATAAAAATATATTTCTTGAGGCAGCAGGGATAGCAATGAAAGGAAGGACAACTAACATCCGCATCTTCTCCATGTGATTAGAGTATTTGCATCAAATACTTTATTATGAAGGCTGGAGGACAAGAAAAGCACATTCAGCATCATATGTTATGGCACAATCCCTCTCTGGTAGAGCAAACAATGGGACCATTATACAAGCTGACATATTTTTTGTTTCTAATATATTCTGCTTCTTTGTGTCTGTGTGTGCTTAAATAGCAGGCACAGATGTACTGTTTCCAAAGGTCTTTGACTTGTCATGAGAATACTGTCTTTACCAGTAAAATAAATTGATTACTAGTGACAATGTTAAGTATTATACAAAGAACACAGCTCTGGTGGGCTTTGTTAGATTTTAAAGAAAAGGTGATTATTTCTTCTTTATGACAGTTTGAAAGGTTTGCCATGTGGATATGGAAAGATTTTGCTCATGAATATGCAGAGCAATGGCAACAGTCCGGGGAGCCAGATCTTCACAGTGACCATTGGCTCGATGGAGATAGGAGAAGAAATAAAACACAGGGCAAACACAAAATGTACAAAACCAGCATGGGAGGTGGTTGTTAGAGCATCCAGTTGTGAGGATATTGTGCAATATTGTATTTGGGGTACAATATCAAATTGATGACATAGTTACAGGGAAAGCAGTGCCAGTGGGATGATGCACAGGGCATCAGGTTCACCATAAGGCCACCGAATTCTTGAATATGGCTAGGGAATATTACTTGATGCTATGATCAAGTATGCTCTGAGCAGTGACCTCAGGAAACTGGCCTATGACACAAGGCAATATACCTTTCTTATCAAGGTGTGCTGAAATTTTTCTGGGAAGCATTCTGGTTTGCTGAAGAAAAAACAATTCATGCAGGTACTGCAGTGTGCTATAGAGCAGAGAAATTAATGAAGGAACAGAGTAAGAAACACAGCCACAAAAACACAGCCACAGAGTAAAAACACAGACACTTTTTATATTACAATTGCTTTTCAGAGGTTTTTTCTTTTTTCAGAGATTTTTTCCTTTTGTCAGATGTTTTTTTCCTTTAATAATAAGAAAAATTATAAAAGGCATACTTAGAGTAAGTCTTTTACTAGAACCTTTACATTTCTGCAGGTTTTTGCTCTAAAGCATATTCAAAACGTTCTCCTACAGATCTGATGTTAAAATAATTTGGGATCTTTTCCAATCTAATTTAAGATGCTACAAATATTTTGTTTAATGAGACTGGAAATTATCCATTTGCTCCCCCTAGAAAAGGCTATAAGTTCTCCCTTGATTGCAGTTCAGATCATGCTGCTAAACACCAATTTAGAACACAAATCAGGCTCCTTGTTGATTGCAGTTCAATTCATGCTGCTGAATACCAGTTCTCTGATCAGCAAGATGCTGCTCTGTGGGCTGTGACCTGGGCCTCCCAAAGCAATGGGTGCCCAATTTTTACATAGGTTGCATTACTAAAATTAGGTGTGTCCTATCAAATCATAATTAAGGATACAGTTCTTACCTGATCCTACAGCAAGCCTTCCCTTTTATATTCAAATGTTTTTAGTGACTCATCTAGAATTAGTGACAACTATGCATTCCTTTGGCACATGTAATCTGCCTTTCCTTTAAATCATTGACTCTTGTTCAAATATCTATGACATCCTTAATGCATTTAATCTTCCTCCTGTTTAGAAGACTTTTTCTTAGATTAATTCTTTCTCAGGTTGCTGAACATTTTTTGATTTTCCTTACTGATCAAAATGCTAATGGTTTTCACAATTGGACTTCAGGTCAGAGTGAAAGAAAGAGCAAGACTTTCCTAAAATCTAGACCTTATGTCAGCATCTTGCTGATGAAGCATTTTTTTTTCTGTTCTTGACTATTAAATGCTCCCTGGTATTGCGCAGCCATTGTTACCCCATTTCCCATCGTTTGGTTCCAGGCACTGCCCCAGGGCTGTTTTTCCCTGCCCTGTGTCTTGTTCACCACCTGCAGCCCCAGCACTCTGCAAACTGGAAGCAGTGTTCTGTGGGAGTGCTCTGTAACCCCTCTTAGTGGCAGACTCACTTCTCAAAACGAGCTCCTCAGTGAAATCAGCCCCTTTTCCACCACAGAAATCTCCTGGACAGAGCATGTTCCTCTGTTCATTCTTTGATCCATGGTGAAAGGTGGTGCGTGACAGAAGCTGCTACTTGTGGTGGGTTTCTTCCTGCCAGGTGGGCTTTGTACATCTTTGCACTTCCCAGACCCCACTTCCACATTGCTTTTAAAATGCCAAAGGAATTCCATTGCATTTTTATGGACCATAGAGATATCTTTATATGTTTAGGAAGACTTGGCCTTCGTACTTCTTCCAGTTCTCTGCTCCATCATCCTGTTCCTATTGCACCTGTCCAGCTTTCCCTAGGTGTTCCTCAGCCTGGTTCTTTCTGATCTTCACACTTAAAGCAGCTAAACTCCATCCCATGCTCATACCTTATTCCTAATCTGACTTTATGTCCATTCTGCCTCTGTTCACTAATGTTCTTAAAAATACAGAATATGTAATAAAAACCAGCATTTAAAAAGGAGCAGGTATCCAGGCAAAGCAAAGAAGTACAAAAATATCTGATCCTTTTTGGAACTTTTCTGCACTACTCTTCTGTTTAATAAACCTGTTTTACTCTGTATGTTTTCAAAGTGCTGAGAATTTATTATACAGCATGTAAAAAGAATCTTACTGAAATCCTGCAGAGACTTTGGATGGGACAGACCCTAAATTGAATTAAAGATAGAATATGATAATAAAGGAGACTGAAACCAAGTTTGATTTGTCACAGCAATTTCTAATCAATCCTTGTGGTCATATTTGTAATGAAAATATTCTCAAGTAAGGAAAAGTATAAAGAGTTCATTCAAAAGCACCTACCAGCTGCACATACTGTATTAATGGAAAAACTGATACACCTAATCAGGGGTTCACATTTCAAACCAGGAGGGCTAACAGCTTCTGAGATATAAGTAAATGAAAATTCATGATTCTGTATTGTGCCCAAGAGCCAACTTTACTGCTATTGCCATATGATTATTTATAGCTGCAAACTATCAAATGGGATTGCTTACCATCACCTTACTACATGTGGTAATTGATGTGAAGTGAGGCATTGCGTCCCCAGCTGACCCCAGCATCCTGAAAATCAGATGGATTTTATCTAACTCAATTATGATTGATATTATCAAAATCTGTGAAGCACGACATGGTATAAGGGGCTTTCTAAGTGTAGCTATTGATTGTTTCTGTGACTGTGTGTGTGTGTGCATGTGTTTCTCAAGGCTGTGGAAATGGAGTTGTCTCTGGGGAAAAGAAGAGCAATATTACTAACAATTTCCACGTGTAAATATATATTTCTGATGGCTTAACTTGCCCTCATTGCCTCATAGGGATTGCTGGAACTTGTACTACAAAACCCTGGGTTCACTGGCAAATATTATTTTGCTACAGTAAAAAAATTTGCCAGTATGATTGTTGGGGCTGAAAAGCAAAATGTTCTGTGATCTGCTCTGCTGAGACTAGAGCAGGACAAGGATTGCTGTCTTCCAGTTCTGGGCCATTCCTTCACTCCACTGCAGCCCAGTAGGGCTCTGTGCAAGCAGCTAGCCCTCCAGACTGGCTCCTGCAGATGTCTGCAAAAACAGGCATAAGGCTGCAGCAATGAAATGAAGCTTTCCCCATGGCAGTTTTACTATTTCCAGCAATCTGGAGTTCAGGGACTGCTGTTTAGATCTGCATCATTGTGTTTAATAATCTCTGATGGACATTTCTTGTCTGAATTTTCTCCAGTCACCTTCTGAACCCACACACAATTTTAACATCCAAATATAGTACAGAAGTTTGTTTTGATAAAAGAGGAAACATGCAAAGTAATATGTATTACTATTGTAATCCATATTATAATATATATTACAATATGTATTATAATATGTATTATAATATTATAATAACTAATATTGTAATATTATATACCTGCTGTTCTGTAATTTCCCAGATTGCTCCCTAATTGATGTAGTATTATGAGAAATGGTGATCATTTATTCCCAAATCACCTTTTCCATTTTAAGGAGTGTTTTAATAGACTCCTCACAAAACCTTCCTCAAGCTTTCCTGTCCTAATCAAAGGAATCTTATCAAATTAGTTTTTCAGTAACCTTTCCAAAATGTTGTTGTCATTATTATTTTTCTCTATGTTATTCTGTAATACCACCTTTGAGATCAAACACAGGAAAGTATTCATCAGTCAGGGATGCTGTGTATAAGTAATGTTTTTTCCATTCCTCACCTAAGCATTGAGTTAATGTTTACTGCCCATAATTACTCTCCCACTTTGCTAAGTGATAATAAATTATTTAGGGTGCCATACTGTGTTTCTGGTTTGGGGTATTGTTTTCTCTTCCCTTCCCCCTACCTGTGCAATGTTTGCCTTTGCTCAGCACCTTGTCTCTTTGGCCGTTTTATTACCAAGTTGCTCAGAGATTCTTCACCAAGCCTTGGTCAGTTTATGTTTTTACTGGCCTGGTAATGTTCTACTAGATATTTATTTCCACCAGGATATGCACTCTTCCATTCTTCTTAAATCAGTTGTGAATATGTTACAGCAGAGGTCCCACTACAGAGCTCTATAGGAAGGTACATACCCTTCACAATGAAAAATCAATTATTTAATCATCATTTAGTTACCAACATGTAGGATGGATGAGTTTACGTGCTGGAGAAGATGTTTCACTGCTCTGCCCTTTTTTTGAATTAGTTTTCAAGCTTTGTGGTGGCCTGGATGCAGCATAGCTCACTCAATAACAAATTTGGAAACTCAACAAGGCGTCTTCCTGGCCTGTTCTGTGGACTCATTTTGCAAGGAGCATCCAAAGAGTCAATCCTGGCACCGCTATAAAGTTGCAACAAATGAATGTTCAATCACTGTGCAGCAGGAACAGGCTGGAACAGGTTGTCCTCCAGGGATTTGTCAGCTGATAGGAATATCTATAAAAAAGTATTTTGTGAGGTTGTAATGGGAAGTCTGGATGGCTTCTTAGGAAATAAGTTATAATGCCAGGTATTGACATTTTGAGCTTTTCATTCACTTAGATAAAAGTTCTTGGTATTCTTATGAAGCGATACGCGGAATAAATAAACTCCACAAGCAGGTTTAGTTATGCAGTGGGTGTGTTTGTCAGCGCCCTGCACAAGTGAGATAGCTCTCATAAAAACTTGTGCTGCAGCCTCGGGCTGTCCCACAGCTTTATTCACAAAGGTATTCCATATACAAGACACTGCACAACTTTCCCATGTATATTCAACCCCTGGCCCTGCCTGTCCTTGCCTTGTATGGCAATCAGGTCCACGCCCTTCTGGACATGCCTTGTTGGCTGTGGTGGTCACACGGGGGTCTCTGGTGGTCTCTGAGGCTGAAGATTGTGTCATGAGGTCTTCCTCATGGCTGAACTTTTGAACTTTTTCTCCTTTGCACATGTGCTTTTGGTCCCATGGTTCTTATCTGAGTAGTCTGTCGGCCTTGATTAGCTTGTCCCTTTATCTGGGCTTTTGGTATCTCTTAGTCTTCTCTTGGTATTGTTCTTTATGCAAGAAACTTCAGAAATTTGCATTTTCCTATGCCCTTTGTACCATGGCAGAGGTTTCTTAAGTAAAAAGGTTAAAATTTAACACATAGTTCTACAGGCTAAACTTTAAATGCTTAATTCATATTGCTAATTCAAGTGAACTCCAAAAATCTCTATTTCACTTATTAGAAAAGTACACATTTACTTTCTTTACAGAGTTTCTACAGGGTTCCTTCTCTTTTTCACAGCCTCCTGGGACTTTCCCAGTACTGTACAGCAGCCATAGGGCTGACCTAAGTGCCCTGTTCTTTGCCTAAAGACAACATTTGGACTACAGGAAGTTAGTTTAGGAATGTTATCCTCTTCCCTGTAGGGAGACTCCAAATGCATCCATTCTTAGTTATTGCCAGCTGTCAGACATCCCCTTTGAGTCCTGAGCTCCCTGTAGCTGTTACAGTATTAAAGGAAAGGAACATTTGCTCTTCCATCCCACCAGAGCAGTCACACACCAGATCTTCTGAACAGAAGGGTCACACCAGCCTTTAAGTAACACTTATGAGGAAAAACAAAAAACAGCTGAAGATGGTGCACTGTAAGCAAAGGTTCCTCTCTTTATAGCCATCAGCTTCTAGTAAGCTAAAGAAATAAGCATCACTATTAGAAGATTCAATATCCATTTCACAACAAGAAACTCACAGAGCTGTGAAGTTTCTTGCTAACTGTTCATTCTTGCTAACTGTTCTTTTTACAAATACATCTGGAAATGTAAAAGAATACCCACAAGAATACCTATAATGCACTACCCAAGACATGTTCACAGCAGGCTTACTTTATATTTCTCTCCTCAGAAAAGTGATATACTGCTAATTCTATTGCTACTGTTGTTTAAACCCAAGTGGATAGTGTTTATTTGTGCTGTATCCTCAATATCATCCAAGTTTGCTTATCTACTCAATCAAAGTTTATGTATTTTTCTTTTGGAAAACTTATATCCCAATGAAAGATCTCTTGCTCATTTTTTCTTGGGGTTTTATTTTTTTTAATGTTAAAGAATATTGCCTAACATAGGAAATGGATGAAGTTGGATTTCCTGATTTTGGTCATATAGAGGAAACCAGTCTGTCGTTGAGTAAGCCTTCAAAGGCAAGATGTTTATATCACACCTTAATTTTGGCTCAGAGTGTAGGAGCCAAAGTAGGCATCTGGCCATGGGATTCTCCAGCACTTCAGCCCAGGTAACTTTCATGCTTCTACAGCATCTGACATGGAGTTCACCTGCTAGTGACTGACCCAGTGTTTAACAGCGATTCACCACTGGAAATAGTCTTTGAAATTCATAAATTCAAGGCAAGCCTGGTTTATGGGGACTGATAATGCTGTATTAGTTGCTGGAAGTTAATGAGGTCCTGTGTTTGAGTACAACCAGATTAAAATGAAAAACGAACCACATTACATTCTGTTTCGACAATTATTATCAGTTGGTTGTAATATAAATATGCAAATTTCTCAGCGTGAACTTTAACATCCTCTGTAGAGACCATTCATCTCTTTAAAGTATTAATTTAAGTTGTAAAAGGATCCATACATCATTGCATGTCATTTTGAAAACAAATATTAATCAATTTTACACTCTGAATTGCCACTGTGCAAGTGTAATGTCCATTATTTTGGAGCAAGTCAGTGGCAAGAAATTTACATATTCATTCTTGGCTTAAGAAATCATATGATAATACAAGTACAACACAAGAAATTCAAAAGACTTAAGACCTTATCATCATCTATTCAATGGCAAAAAGCCTGCCTTTGCATTCTCAATGCATTGGTATGCAGATTAGGAATATGTTTCTCATTCCTATCAGTATAACCTTGAAAGCTGGTGACAGCTGAAGTGTAGTCATTAGTTTTCTCTTCCAACAGAAAAAAAACAGAAAGAAAAAGAGGCAACGAGTGTAAAGGATACAGCAATTTCAAGTTTTATGATAAGCTTTTTGATAGTGTATCTGACTACTTAGACTGTACTATGTGGGTAGGTAGCTTGAAAGTGTATTATGTCTAGATTTAGCTGGAATTGTAATTGCAAGTACATCTCTGCTACTAAACTAAAGTTGATATTTCTGATATGAAAGTTAAACCTGTCTTTTTATTAGCTAAGAGTATAGGAAATAGTTGCAGGTGTTTGTATGTTAAATATTGTCAAGGACACCAATTTTGATCCCAGCTGTCTCCCAGAGAAAGGAGGCAGTTTCCAGTTGGAAAGCAAGCAGTGCCAGGCAAACCCTGTGCCGAAAGCCTTGTCCTACTGAAAGAAAATGAAGCGAAGTCTGCAGTCCAGGTAGTTTGCTGGTTTCTTCTGTGGGAATCATAGCTATTGAAGTCTTGTTTTGCAGTCAGAATTGAAACAAGCAAGGACAGAGGATAGGTTAGGTGAAGCTTTGCTAAGCTTTGCTAATGCTTTAAGTGTAAGTCCTCACTCAGCAGCGGCTGTTTTTTCTCAGGTTTGAGTGTGTCAGTGATGAAGGTGAATCCCAGCTGATGCCAATGGGAATGCTGATTCCAGTTGAGAAAAGCAAATTGCTCTTCAGGATAGAACTGGAGACTCCAAAAGTGCCATTCCTGAGCTCTAGGATGACACATCAAGAAAAGAACAGCAGCGCAGGTATCCCCCTCATAACTACCTCATCTTTGTTAATTATGCGATACCAGATTCTGAGATAATTGGCCTGGCAGAGGTTATACACAAGCTCCCTCTGGTGGATTATTAAGCAGGGATTTCTAAAAGCACATCTTTCCTCTGACCCTGTTCTGTCACTCCATGTGCATGTGAGACTGCCATAAACACCGTGCTGTTCCATGGAGCGAGCTGTTGTTGTCTGGCCCTGCTTGCTGTCTCAGGAAAGTCTGTGAAAAAGTGCTGCCTGTACACCTGCAGTTATAACACGAGACAACTGCAGCACTTTTTGGCTGGGCTTGCTGTTCTTCACTCCTTGGCAGGGTCAGTCTGATTACTGCTTCAGAATACTGATGTTTCTTAATCATCTGCTTTTGTTGTCTGGTTAAGTGAATGGGTGAATACTTTGCCACACATCCTCTGTCAATCCAACACATTGGGAGAGGAGAGTTGGAGCAGAACACACACTCTTTCATACTTTTGTCATTATAGCACAATCAGATCATTAGCACCTACCCTGCTCTTGCACAGGCTAATTCTATATTCCTAAAACAAGTACACTTGGTTACAGTACTCTCTCTGTCCCCCTGGGTGTTTATTCAACCAAAACTGCAAAGGCAATATGCAAGACACTCATGTTCCTTGTTTGCACAGTTCCTACAGGTCAGAGGAAAATCATAAAGAGGACACGTGCAAGTGGCCAGATTAAAATGCAACAGTACATCAGATATGTCAACTGGATTTAGGATTATAACAGACATGTAAGCAATTAGGGTATTTGCTAGTTCAAAATACTCACATGAATGAACCCACATTATCTTCTGAAAAGCATAATAATATGTAATTGCAGTAACAATTCCTCTTCCATTATGTCCTAGACATCAACATTCTATAATATCCTGCACAATTGATTGCAGGCAAACCCTCGGTAAGAGAAATACTCCCAGATGTGGTAATGCCCCAACACTGAGGCTGCTACCTAATATTAAAGAATTACAGTAGAAATGTTTCAATAAGAAAGTAGAAGCATTTCAGTTTTTATGTGGCATAGATTGCCACAGACACTGCCAAGCAGCTTTATAGAGTTCTAAATCTTCATTCAATGCCCCTTTACATCATTTGAATGAAGATTTAAGCCTCAATAAAACTTTCTGAGTGCTTGTGGCCATCTTTGCTGTATAGTAATCAAAGTGGGGTACAAGCAGACGAATGCACTGTAGTGCTTCTAATGATCAACACTATATCTAGTGACATTTTCCTTTGTAAGATGAGTTGTCTTAAAGGCTGTTTTCCTGGATGGTGCAGCAGTACACATGGAAACAGGCATTTATATGCAGTTTTTATACAATCCTTTAAAAGATTGCTTTGGGGGTTGTGAGGATTTTTGTTGCTTTTTTCCCCCTGTGTAATGTTAATTTGCTCTATAGCTATTTTGAATTAATTTACTATATGGAAGATATTTGGGAAAAAATAATAAAAAATAAATTGAAGCTAATAATTAAAGGGTAACTTTCCACAATACTACAGCTGCATTTCCTTGTTTACTTATCAATCTCCTACTGTAATTAAGATATTGCAGTGCAATGAGTTGTGGCATTGAATTAGAAGCTCAAATGAAAATCAGCTTCTAGTTAAGATATCAGCTGGGAAATTCAACACATGCTGGTGCATAAGCTCACACACAAGGTATGACTGAGTGGAACCTGAAAGAAACTTTACTGTGAGAAGATGCTATTGATGGAATACATGTTTTGTTTCAAAAATATAGACACTCATCTAGGATAAACTTTGAAAAAGAAATAGCTGGTCAGTGAATCGTGGAGAGGATTTGATGTTTGAATCCTCCTGCAGAGGAAGATGTGGGAACATTCTGTGGATCTGAGCATCCACAAACTTCCACAAATGGAAAGGAAAGTACAACTTCCCTCTTGAAGTTTTGACTCCCACCACAAGGTGTTTACTTTTCATTATGTTTACTTTACATAATGATTTCTGTTAATGATTAAAATGTCTAAAATTGCACCCCTTAAGCAGTTACTTTCAAAGAGGGATCTGTCTAACCCATATAGCTCTATATTAGAAATTTGGTGTAGAACTGTCTCTGTTCCGTGCATTTTCTGGATACTTTGGCAACACTATTCTTCCTATTGAAAAATAGTGAAATGCAAATTTTTATTGGTAGGGATACTAAGAACTTAATGTGGCAACTACTTTTTGTGACACATACAATTGTTTCTGTGTAATCCTTAAAAGATACAAAATAAAAAATATTAGAAGTAGATCTTACTTAGAGTAACTGAAGCTGCCAGCACTTTTTAAAAGCAGTAGAGGCAGTGTAAAAATCAAGCTCTTGTTTTTTCTCCTCATTTTTAATAAGAATTTTAAAGTAGACCAAATGTAGAAATTGCTCAGCCCATCTCCTCTGGGGAGCCGAGCTGTTTCTGGTTCTGAAAAAGGCAGCAGCTGACCTGCAAGGGGAATGCACTGGTTACCAAGGCACTCAAAAATGGGCTTCTCACATGCTCATGATGGAGCTCTTCCAGGTTTTACAAAAAGATTTCAGGTTTTACTAAATCAAATGGAAACAAGCTGATTCTTTGGCCTTGTTTTGGAGGAAATTGTCTCATTTCCAGTGCCTTTGTCAAGAGATGCAAAACTGGAGAAGCTCCGTAGAAGAGAGACCCTCCTCAGAGCACCAGGGTGGGTGCCCCCCTTGGACAAGAAGGGGCAGCAGTAGCCCATCCTTGCCCTTGCTGGTTTCTGGCTCAAAAGGTTAACACATTGACCTGAAGTCAGACCCACTGTTTCAAGTTAAATTGACCAATAGTTTTCAGCACATAAAATATGCAGGATCTGAACTGTAAGGGCAAATGAAGGCCTCATTCTCCAAACAACCATAGCCTTATAAAAATTTGCAGAATTTTCTCAACCTTCACCAGCAGAAAATCTCTAGGCTCAGTCTAGAGACTTGAAACTGAAGGATCACAGTAAAACTCAGAAAAAGAGGTATATTTCCCTTTTGGGTTCAAAATCAGAACTGAGTTTAACATAATTTCCAAATGATTGATCCCAAGCAGTAGGTTAGCAGGGGGATGTTTTGAGCAATATTGTCCCTCACTTTCCCTTGTATTTCTTTGTAAATAACATATTATCTATATTAAGGTAAACTGAATCTATTAGACAATCACCTAAGGGGATTGTGAAACTGGGGTCTGCATTATAAAGCACGTGAAGTTATGACAGCTGTGACCCCAGAGGAATCAAGGCTGAATAAAGACTGTCTCCATTGCAGACAAATGATGATAAAGTGATCCTTTTAGCCAGCAGTCAATGGAACCTGACAAGGCCAAACCTCCAACTAATGAACAGCCCAACCTTTGCTACCAGGGAGATGTACTGAAAGTTTAATCTCAATAAGCATCAAAACACATTTGGTCAAACATTTTTAACAAAAGAGTGGCACATATCATTAAACGGCCGTGAAGTTAGATGAGTGAGGAGGAAAATAGGAGCATGGGGGTGTATGTTCTTACTGTATCACAGGTGCACAAAATTGCTTTGATAGAACAATATCTTATTTTTCTTCTAAAATTGAATTTCAGATGGTACCTACGTCACACAGACCTAATAATACAGAAAGCAATTGTCTCAATGATTCCTATTAAATCTGTGCATTTCCAGATCCTTATAGAGTAATGTCAGTTACAGAACAATGTCAGGCTGACGGACGCAGCACAGCGTTAAAGAAAAAAAATCATGCACACAATAGGCCAGCTGCACATTAATAAATATGTAATGTTTGATTAAAAATATGGATCGTATTTTTCCCCCCAATTGCTGACTACCCCTAAGGCAGAAGATGTGATCTGGCTCCCACTGATGGGTTTATTTCTTGCTTGCTTTGAAAATACAAACTAAAATGTTTTCCTGTCCCAGCTGTTTCCCATTGTTCATGTTTATCAGCTCAAAGGGTGAACGGAGGAATAAAAAATACGCTCGCATTTCAAATGTGCCAGTCAGTCAATCTATTGTTAAAAGAAGAAAGCCTAATTGTCTGTGCTGGCAAACTTCTTTTTGGTGAATGTCCAGTTTTTAAGAAAAGCTATTCAGCTGTGCCATTTGTTTAATACATGCATAAAAAAGCACATAAAATGTCAAGTTTTCTGTGGGATGGGATGATATGGGGGTGGGGGAAATCACATTCTAAGTTATATCCTTGAAACACTCAAGTGGTGGCCTAAGTATTAGTCCATGGATTACTTTTCTGGTTACTCATTCATGTGAATTAGTGGTTTAAAGGAATTTTCATGGAATAAGACTGAAATTGGCCTCCTTCTCCAAATCTTACATTTTACTTCTTTAAGAAGCAGCACTTCTTCCAGATTGCTCCACCAATGCAGGGGTGAAAGTCTTCCACAGTTGCATTCACAAGAGTCTTATGTTTTAATTTAAGCTTCTACTCTTCTTCATTTCTTCAGACCCTCATACTAACACAAAATGAGAATCAGGATGAGGAGAGAGCAGGCATTCCTTTCCTGCACAGGAGAATCTTCTGTTGGTCTCCTACTCTTGTGATAATTACGCAGCTCTATCCTGTCTTTGACTTGCTCTCCAGCTTGTGCTGGCAGTGCTACTCTTCCAGCTTTCTAACCAAACCCAGTTAATCAGAACTGACACTCATTTTATGCCATGCAAATGAGCAAATATTTAACTCACGGACTACTATATTGACCAGGACTGTGTTAGTCCATCTTTCTTGGCTAGTGCAGTTTTCTTTGAAAGTCTTTTGATGAAAGGGTCATGTTTAGTTCCTCAGTTGTACAACACCTAATGCAAAACATTCTTACAATCAGATTTTTTTTTAAATCATTAATGTAATAAATTACATTTTCTAGTTTTTTCTTCTTTTTGATGCGGGAAGAAACAAGTAAGTGGCATTGTCATCCAGCTGTCACCCCCTTGTGACACTGAGATGTCACTCACAGCAAATTGTACAGATCTTTCTTACATGAGGAGTTCAATAACTCCTCGTGTCATCTAAATTACCATTCCTGGGTGTCTGGGTTAACACCTCACAGGAATGAATAAGGCAATAAGGTAATTGTCCCAAGTGCTCTGCACATCCAAGTATTTGCTTTGGTCATCCTGGGCTCATATCTGCCTGGAAGTTTGAGAGTCATATACTTCCTAAAATTGGAAATTGGGCACCTGGGGATGAGCTACCTCACTCATTAAGGCGAGGACTTGGGATTTTTCTAAATCTGCCTTTATTAAAAGTTACTGGCACATATGAATGTACTTCATACTGGAAAGCACAGTGAGTTCCACCCTCAGCTGCCCCCCATGGACCAGCCATTTCAGAAACTTCACTGATTTGGTAGAATACAAATTATATAGAATTATTCCAGAGAGAGTAAAACCAAAGGAGAATTACTAAAATAAACAACTGACATGCAGGTGGAAGAGAAGCAGTCAGGGAGAAATGACATGTGGCTGAATTTTAGCAATTTATTTGGAAGACTTTTGTTTTTGTTTTAGGGATTTCTTAAGTGAAACACCAGGCACACAGCTATGAAAGGACAGTGCACCCTGTGACAGCAGACATCAGGTGAAGGCCCCCCAGGGGACAGTTTGGTGACCAGAGAAGCAAACAGATGGGAAGGGGTGCAAGAGGGGCCTGCAAACTCTCCTGGGAAAGCACCAGCCCTCTGCAGCCCTCCAGGAGCTCCAGTGCTGGAGCTGCTGTAAACAGATTCAGCCTCTTTCTGTTTGTAAAAATTATGGACAACAGTGTTCTCTTCTGTAAACCATTCATACTGCCACAGCTGGACAACAAGCAACAGGGAATTCTGGAGACACACAGGGCAATTTCTTTAAACCCACTATTAATATCTTGTAGCTCCACTAGTAAATTGTAGCAGACTTCTCCATTAAGGATGAAGAAATATTTTGGTTTAAATTTGATATTTAATGATCTGCTTAGAAGGCTTCAGTTAGCAGATATGAACTGTTCATCACATCAAATCTACTAGATCTGGGCAGATTTTTCTTTTTTTTTTTTTTTTTTCTAGAAAAGAAACTGAATTTAACAAAATAGCAGCCTAGAGTCCTGTGACTCTGAATTGACACTTAGGGTTTGATCCAATCTTTGCTTACTACGATTTCTCTGCAGTTGATATGGTGACATAATGTTATGAAATGTCTTAAGATCTGGTAAAGCACAAAACAGTGGCTCTCCTGAAAACACACACTCATAATTACACTGATTTATACAAACTGAAACTCTGGGTATTGCTGGCTGGGGATGTTCCAGCAACAGAGATCCAGGACAGATGTCCATTGTCCTGTGATTTGTGTAATCAGTTGCCCCAATCAGTGCAGACATAAAACAAGAAGAGATCCAAGTGGAACAGGGCTCTTCATGTGTGCTTGGGCCCAGGTCTGAGAGGAGCAAATTGTGACTCACCTGTCAGCCAATACCACCAATGTGAATGTACCTTCCCAAGTCCAGCAGAGACGTCCTGGTTTGTCATTGGAAATGGCACGTCCATGAGATCAGCAAGTGTTGGAAATTGCCACTCCCCCAGCACCATTCTGGCTCAGGTTCTGCAGGCACAGACATGATATGGTGAGCCTACATGGAATTCACTGCCTTCCAAAACAGAGAGGAGTTTGGTAACAGTTACTATTTATTAAGTAATTATTAGCTATTTTTAAGCCTTGACTATTCCAAAGCTGATCCATAGGTGCACATCCAGCTCCTACTAGGAGCACTCCAAGGTAAATCCCTGCCTGAATAAATGGCACCTTATTTTAGCCAGACTGTTTTCCAGTAGGGGAAAAGAATTCTTTTTCAGCTGATTCTTCCTTGGTTTAAAAGAATATTTATTCACAATACTTCTTCCTTTAATTTTTTTCTTTTTTTTTTTTTTCTTTTTTTTCTAAAAAGAGGTAATTTTCTCAGTATGAAGCTTTTCTGTATTCTTTGTCCTTTGGGAGACAAAATAATTGGAAAGACTTGGCAGAATTAGTAATATTCTTCAGCTTGTAATTGTCTAACATCTTAGTGTTCTAGATGGAAAATCAATACATTATGATGTGCCCGAAGCCAAATTAATATAATGTTAAAATGGTGGTTTGAAACTGTTTGAAAGGCCTGTTTGAAATCCTGCATATCTACATCTAGTGATTCAGAAGCTCATAGCTGAGGGTGGTTGGGTGCTCTATCTCCCTGGATAAATCTGTCTCTTCCTGGCTCTTTGCTGTTTTCACTCTGTCAGGCAGGCAAAAACTTCTGCTGTGACTCATTTTCCCTCAGTGGCCCAGAGCTTTCAGAGAATTCTGAAGGAGACAGAAAACATCATGCATTGATTAACAGACCACATTTACCATACCTTTAAAAAATTATATTTAGCAGTTTCTTCTGTAATCTAAACTTCTTTCAAAAATAGCATTCAGTACAGGATGGGGCATTGGGCCAGACAGTTCAGGCACTATTTTATTACCATAACAATTCCCTGCATTTGACATACTCTCCATGACAGCATCCACATTATCCACTGTGCAACAATTTTGCACAACAGAATTTACCCCTCGACCAAAACTTTGAATTGGACTGTAATGTACTATAAATAAAACACTGTCACATCTTTTTAAAATGAAGTGCAGCATAGCAGGGGACTTTTGAATGTAATTAGCACTAATGTAGGTCTCTTTGAAATCAAGAAATCTGTTTTCCTGTAGTTCTGTTTCATCCCTGGTTGGGTTCTTAGACTTTTATAGAATGCAGCAAATGAAGCTCATGTCATGCTTTATATCATTTTCCTACTGCCATCAGGAAATACAATTTTCATATAGGCTTGTGGACCATCTGTTAGATATGAAATGCACTGAGGGCTAAATAATCACTGTTTCTTGGCTTCTGTGCTGCTTTCCTTGTAGATACCAGGCTGTATTACTGTATATTTTGGGCAATATGCTATAGCATCTTGTAGTAAGAAGAACAATTAATTTCCTCAGAAATCATGGCAATGCACCCAAAGTGAAGACTTTTGACATTCCATAATAGGTGTTATGTATAGTGGGTGTCAAGAGTTGCCTAGATATGCTGATAATGAGCCATAGTTTTGAGGAGTCATAATCAATCATTCTTCATTTAGAAAGTCATATCCATCAGCCTGCCATCAAAATGTCATAACCCATTGATCTCACATTGCAATCAAGGAATCTTGACTCATTAATGGCATTCAGTTACGCCAGGAACATCAGCAACTATTCTGTCTTTTATGATAATTTTATCATTTTAGTGTTATCATTTACAACACTGAAGTTAGTGACTAAATCCATTCATCCTTTTCTTAATCCCCATTAATAGTTACTACCAATTCTAACATAGCTGTTTTAACACTTCAAATTATTTCAGATCCAATGTGATCTGCGTATGGAAATAAATAAGAAAAAATACCTGTGAGTCAGAAAGACCTGAGCAGATTGGATTCCCTTCTGGGGGTCATTCTACCTCTGCTCTCATAGTTGGTGATGTCAACACAATCTTTTAAAGAAGTTACTTCCTGTTATCTCAGTGCTGCCCATCTGTTATTCCTGTATCTCCCGATGACATGTCACCACTGGTAGTGACAATTTCTTATCCACTGCTGTCAGAAAAAGAATAGCTTAGGAGCTTGGAAACAAATTTCAAACTAAAAGTTGCTTTGAAGTTTGATCTGCTATTCAGTGAAGCACAGTGTAGAAGAAATAGTAAACATGTCAAGATAAAGGAAGGAAAAAAAGGGAGTGAGAACAGTGGAGCAGGATAGAGATGAGCTGCATTTGCATACATTTCCAATGTGCCTTTCAGGCACAGATACTTAAGAGATGCATAGCCCTGTTGCCATGTGGGATTTTAATCTGTGATTTCGGAGCAGAGAACATACATTGTCTGGTTGAAGTAATTGTTGAAGACAGAGACTAATCTTTTTATTATTGGGACGTTTTCTGCAATACAGGATTTTACAGCAAAACTCTTCCAATATGTGAGAACAGTCAGGACTCTTCCCTTAATGCTTAAAGGATTTGTTACCATTTTCACTTTAAATTTTACATATCTAAAATGACTATATGATTCAGAGGAAAAAAGGGTAGCAGAACACTAAACAGTGTGTGATTATTTTCAAACAAATTATTTTTAATAAAATCAAACAACCCCGTGTAAAGTTTCATGCTTGATAAACAGTTATTTCCTAGTAGGAAATTATCCAAATGGGAATTTTTGCGTGGTCTAATAATTGCAAATTAACTGGGATCAGGTTTGCAAAGTCCTAGGAGCCCAGTCTTGGCAGCCAGTCCCTGCAAAACTCTCCCTCACAGCAACAAGTTTGTGGAATCAAGCCCTTTGTTTGGATCAGTGCTCATCCCTTCAGGCAGAGCTAATTGGCTAATTCAATCACACTGGCTATTTAATTAATAAGGAAGCCCAAAATTTCACATGAGATGAAAGGATGAAGAGCCCAGGAATGACCCTTGATAATAATAAAAGATAATTACAGCCAAGAATTGCATTATTCAGACTTTGTTATTGACATGACAAGCACTGCCATATGCCACGCAAGCTGTGATGTGCACCCTACTGCTCAGAGGTGCAGCAGAGCTCTGAGGTGGCACTGCTTGCTGCATTTCCATGAAAATGTGCCTGCAGGTGAAGAACTGAACATTGTGAAACCAGAAAAAAACAAAACTTCCCAGCAGCAATGAGGGGAAAGGATACTGGCCACTTGGTTACCTGTGTTCAGGTAGAGCAGCAGCACTTGTAAGATTCATTTTTCTGTTTAGAAAAACCAGGAATCTGAAATACCAGATGCATATTGAGAGCATCAGGGTACTGCATGGGGAAAAAAAACCAAACTGTTATATTATTATGTTTATTAGGAAAACTAGATTCCCTATAGAAAAATGACAGGTATTTTTGCAGGATCTGCTGGGAAAGGGATGGGGAACTACACTGAAGAGCAGATTACCAAAATATACAACAGAAGTTTCTGCCAGAATTAAAAATTTCCATAGAAATGAGGTCCTATTTTCTTTACAAAATATAAAGAAGTGTCTGCTGATCCCAGTGAAGCAAAATGTACAGGGTGCCTGAAAGATGCAGGGCAGAAAGGAAAATAACCAGACTGCACCTGCAGCACCACTTTCCTCCCAAATAATTATTTCGTGTGCTAGTTCCTAAAGACAACCAAGTTCTTGGGAACAAGAATTAGAAAATGGAGATAAGACATGGGCTTGTTTTCTGGCTCCACCTTTCAATCCCTGTGGACCTGGGGCATACAGAATGTTGCAGTGGGTCCAGTTCTGTCTCCTGTGACTTATCTCTTCAGACTGTGCATTCCTAATGTAGAGACCACGTCCCCATCTGGGTATAGCACAAAAAGTCCCCAATCTGATTAGGCTTTTTCTGTTAAAATTAAAAGTTTTATAAAATCTTCCCCTATCCTTAAAGAGTTCCAGAGTTTTATTGCTCGTTAAAAGTCTGTATCTGAGAAGCAAAACGTATTTGATTTGTAATGAATGTAACCCTTCAGTAAGATCACAGCTGTAATGTTACAGAATCAGTCATGTAAAGAACAGTCACTGAAAGAAAACCTGCCTTCTTTTTTTCTCTTTAACCTCAATAGAGCAGTTCTTTTGTTAATTACAGTTACTGCACACTGTGATATTGAAGTGCTCTGTTCTCAAACATATTCTTATTTATTTTAGTCCTTTTTTTCCCAGGTAATGAAATGTCAGAACCCTACTTTTTCTGGTTTTGTAGTATGTTGATCAAAGTGACCTTTGCTTTGCGGCAGACACAAATCAATATAGCGCTCTGCAGTATTTGACAGATAAAGGTGCAACATATAATAAATGGCAATCACTGACGAGGAGAGCAAGAAAATACCTGCCAACTTCAGTTCATACCGGCAATTTTCAGACAATGCCACATGTTATGTTCAAAGTAAAATTCATTCGTCCATCTAATAACAGAGGTGGGGGATATTAAAGGACTCAGTTTTGTTAAAGAAATGTTTCAACTCACAGTAATAATTCAGAGTCCAGTCCAGGTCTACAGTGGTTGGTTGCAAGTGAAGTTATTACATTTTGAAGACAGGTTAGAAGAGCAATTTTCCTTGCCATAAAGGAAAAGACACACACACACAGATCTTTTGCCCAAGAAATGAAATAGTAATTATATACACCCATACAAACACAGTCTCTTATTCTTTCTTACACACACACAGGCACACACAGACACACACACACAGAGACACACATTGTCTTAATATCCTAAAGCAGCTCTCCAGTGCAGTGCTTCACAGCCTAGTGTTTGATTTTCTCATATTCTTTGTAACCTGCTGATAATTTATACACAAATGGAACCAATTTCTATTTAAATGCTTAATTGCAAGTAGTGTCAGCAAAGTATCTGCCAGAAATTTGAAGTCAAGAAAGCATCTGTATTTTCTTCTCCTCACAGGAAACTATTTTTATATTGTGACTGAAAGGCCCTTTTATTTATCTGTTGTTCATAATATGTGTAACTTTACAACTTGCATTTAATGTTTATTTTTACAAGTGCTTTGCATGAAGCTGTTGAAACACTTAAGGCAGAAAAAGGCCAATTCACAACATACTTGTGGCTGTTCAGAGCCGTTTGATGTGGTTCAGTGAAGGCACAGCTCATTTATGAAGCCCAAGTGTCGATCATGTCCATGCAGGTGCAGTGAGTGTCTGCGAGTGCATCACACCTTACCTGTGTAAAACCTAGGACTGAGATGCTGTGTTAACTTTTGATTCATATTGTCAGGATGTGACCGCTTATTAGTACTAATGGTCAAATTCAGGGTTGAAGCTTACAGCTGAGCCTGAAATGTAAAGCCAGCTAATGTTCCAAAAGCAGAGCAGCCTGCAGGAAGGGCATTGCAGACACAGGGTCAGTTCAGGGGTGACCAGAACACAGCATCTTGTACCAACATGCAACATGGAAAGGCCAGTTCCAGGGAATGAGTAAAGCAACCCAAAACATTGTAGGAATCTTTTTGATCTGCTCCAGATTCTTTAATTTAGTGAACCTTTCATCACCTATCCTGGTCTTTTTCAATAGAAATATTATATTAAGTACCTATATTCTTCTGTGATAAAAATGAGAATTTCCCTCCTTCTGGTTACTACTGTGCCATGTTTTTTACTATTTTATCACCCTTTCTTTGTGAAAATTCAGTTTATCTTTGCTCTTTTTTTTTGACAAGATATTGAACACGGAGCAGATGTTTTTTGTCATTTGTCTGCAATAATGCCAGACCTTTTCCTAAGCTGCTGAATGCATGATTAACTTTAAACTGATCCTGCTTCTGTGTATCATTTTTCCTATATCCTGTTGTGTTAAACCATACCCATCATTACCTGCATCTTGTACCCCAGTTCATGTTAACCTATTCTGAATTTCTCACACTCTCAAACTTGTGCAAAACAGGTATTTCTATTATCATTATGCATTTTGCCACACAATATATTTACTGAAGTCAGTCACTTAGTGCTGGTCTGTAAAGAACTATTAATAGCTGATCTCTCCAGCCTGAAAAATATAGCTACACAGTGCAGCAAACCTTTTTCCTCATAGAACATCCTTGTTATTTCAAATGATGATTCCATACTAAGTTATCACAGTCTGGCATGTTGTCAGGTAATTGACAGCTATGAAAACACCACATTCATTCCCCCCAAAGTTGCATGCAGTTGTTCTGCTGCTCTGAAGTGTGGGTTTAGCAAGGAGAGAGTCTCTAAACATCATAACTTTGCTGAGGGGGTTGTTACCCCAACTGGCAAATGCTCAACTGTGAGCAACAGATTTATTACCTGACATAATTAATGGCCTAGATAGTGACATTTCCCATATTATAGACAATCATGAATTATGAGCCCAGCTGCTAGCCTTCTCATTCACTGAAATCGGTTGATAAATATGTTTATTCGAGGTCAGCTTGGCCTCATCCATTAGAAATATTGTTTTTCTAAACATTACATTGATTTAATTTAACTCTAATCAATTTAAAATGGTTCTGACAATTAACAAAAGCTTCAAATATGACCTTAAAGTAATAGGATTCATTAGCTATGTTTAGGATTAAACTTATCCTAATAGGGCTATTTTTCTTCTGAGGGCATGTAGTAGGCCGACTGGTGGTCAGTCAAAATGAAATCAATTATTATAAATTATACAGTTTGGGTTGATTATGTCATGCCTGCTAATTTGTATAAATAAGGACCTCAAACAATAGAAGTCATTTATTAATAACTATCTGTGTCCCAACCTGTATCAAGCTTTATGCTACAGCTGCAGGATCATCTGTTACCCATGAAGTATTATATTCTCTACTGCTAGGCATATATGCTAATTAAACCCATAATTAATTGTAACAGTTATAGTTAAAGTCAAAATGCTGACAGCCTTTTTGGCCTATTATTCATGGTAATCAACTGATTCAAAAGGCAACGTAATCAACGATTCCTGCACTAGCCAGGGGATCATAACACAATGGCAGCACCAGTGACAGCTGGCACCCACGGGTCTCCGGCTACAATAGGAAGCACAAACCTCTAGAGCTGAAACGCCTCGGTATGAACAGTGCCCATTGTTTTTCCGAGCGAAAATAGGAGTGTAAGTTATATTTAAGAATTGTCTCCCCAGTGCAGTGGTTAACAGAAGGGCACCAGAGCCCCAGAGAGCCCACCCAGCCTTCCTGGGGCACCAGCAGCACTCAGGGCTTGGCACCATCCCTCAGGGGTCCTCTGGTTGTACCCCTCACCAAACCCTTCCCCTGCAGCAGGAATGGCTTAGATTAGGGATGAGAATTCTGGAGAGTGTTTTGGAATATCAAGAAGAGATTTTACTGGCTCTGTTTTCATTGAAGTTGTGCCTGCTGGACAGTGGGCAGTGCCCGAAAGGTGTGTGCTGTCCCTGGTGTGTTACCTGCAGAAAGAGAGAATGTTCTCTCAGCCCAAGCAGGGAATGTCTCCTTTCCCACTTAGATCTGTCTGTGCAGCTGCCTTTGAACCTGTGAGAAATGCCTTTTCTTTTGTTCCCAGGCACAATGGTGGATTCCAGCAGCCCTGAGAGGACAGGGTGGAGAGAGAAGGACACGGGGACAGTCTGACTACTGTCAGCAGAGATCCACAAATAGATCCTAAGAGATCCTAAGAGATCCTAAGACTTACTCTGGAGCAAGTGCGATGTGTGGGCACAACTTGGGGTGCCTCCAGAGTGACCTAAGCTCCTCAGGAGGCCACCAAGGGTGGAAGAGGGAGTAAAGGTCAAATTAGTGGTCACTTTCAGCTGTGACACTTTGCAGCCCAGGGGAGATGCAGTGCCAGATGGGCCACCTGAACCTGTTGCACCCACAAGGTACCTGTCCCTGTGTAGGCCTTGCCTCACTTTCCTCCTCAATTTAAAGCCAGTCTGGTTATGTATCCCTGCATGGGGCCTCAGATCACAATCTCTTCCCAAGCTGTTCTTTCCATGGTCAGGCCTGCCCGTGGACCATAGCACTGCCAGGCCAGCAAGTTTATACATACACATCTTGAGATGTGCTGCTGCTTAAACAAGGTTAGCCAGAGCCTCATTACTAAGATTTACACTGTCACTTACAGAGATGCCCATCCAATCCTATAACACATAAATTTATGGGCATCACAGCGAATTTTTTATTGTTAGAGCTCATATACAATGTGTGCCCTTAGTGACACATTTTTAAATAAAATATATTGTACTAGTGATTTCTAATGCTTAAAATAAAATAAAATAATAATCAACTTTTAGCTACAGTTTCCCCCTGGTTATTGAGCTGAACTTAATGACTGGCTGAAAAGTATTTGTCAACACAACAGCTGGAGAGCAACACTTTCTTGTGGCTTTATGTCACAGCATATGCCAGCCACTCAGAACATGTGATAATTCAACTGGAGCTGGTACTACAATAGCAGATGGGTTGAAGCATTGTTATTCTCACTCTAGCTCCCAGCCCTTGAGGGATCACTAAATAAAATCAAAGCAGATGGACCATTACAAGCTCATTTGTGTTCACTACAAGCACCTCAACCTCCAGTTGTGATATACTGCACCTTTGTATAAAATGACATGTATGGTAACATGGCCTAATGAAAATAGCATCAGACTTGGCAAGTGAGGAATGAGACTGGGAAATATGCACAGATCTATTTATCACAGAGTTCTTACCTTGCAGAAATGGTTTGTTCCCGTCCCTCTCTCCCTGGTGCCCCCCCTCCCCCCAACAATGTTTATAATAGTATTTTTCTCCATGTTTATAACTTAATTTCCTCACACTTGTCACAAGAACTAAGAGGTGGCTGCTGGTTCTGGCTGTAGGAGCCAAGCAGGGCTCCCAGCCCGTGCAAAGACTGGATGAGTGCTACTAACCAGGACTGTAAAACTCATTCCTACACACCCTTGATGAATGTGCTCATCCAGGTGGCCCACAGGGGTCAAGGCTTTAGCACCTACTGGCACCAATCCCTGCAGGGACCAGAACACTGTGTCCATTTCTCAGCCTGCTCTTGCCATGAGGTGTTCCAGGACTCTGAACTTTTGAGCTTATGGGGACTTGGTGCACAGAATCAACTGCTCCACTAAATTCCAGCACTTCTGTCTTTGAGGTCCCTTTCAGCAGCTCTGAGCAAACTCCCATGGCATGGAAGGCACCTGCTTGCCAAGGATGAAAGATACTAAAACTCTCAGTTTCCAGAGGGGGATCCTTTGGGGTTTGCTGACAAAGTCAGAGTTTGAACTGAAAAATTCTTCTTGCCATCCTCAGCAGCCCAACATAATATCAAAGGCACATCCAGTGCCCGCTTAAAAAACTATCTTCTGAGCACCTTGTACAGCAACAATGCACCAACAATGTCACCTGAAGGCTTTATCCTACAGTTCCCACCCTCACCATCCTGCTCCAGGGAGCTCCAGCAAGATGAAATATGGCAGGAAAGGACTTGCTTCCCTTTATGACAACTGTGCTTCTCAATCACACAGACACAACATATGTGCATGCAGTTAGTGACAATTCCCAAACTGAACTCCTCTCAAACGTGAGCTCTTTATATCTGTGTCTCTTTTTTTTCTGCTGGGTTTTAAACAGCTTTTGTGCCCTACTGCAGACACAGCTGCATTCAGTGCTAAACAGAATATACTGTGAACTTATTCAAGGCTTTGAGGGTTCTGCTTTTTCCTGTATAAACAGGAAAACTGGGAGTAGACAGTGTCTGGGGAGAGTTAAATGCATTCTGTCTGCATGAAAGACCCATATAAGATTATCAAGCTTTAGCAAAAGCTCTGTAGGTCTGATTGCCATAGGTCCCCTCATCCAGGTGCTGCTGGGCTTTAAAGAGCCAGAGAGGTGCAGCAGTGGAAAGCCAAAGAAATCACTTCACTGGGGTTGATAAATACAGTTGAACTTCAATGACTGCAGTATGCAGTTGAAAGACTTGTCCAGCTTTTTCTGTGAAGCAGCTTCTTCCTGAATGTCTGAATTGTATAAAATTATGAATGGAGCAGATAATATTTCTTACCTGACCCAGAAAGTTCAAGGTAGCTGGGCAGTCAAGGACAGCTGGTGCAGGAAGCACAGTGCATGCAGCTCATGCCACATTCGGCTTTGTTTGTTCTTTCTGAGCACTTTCTGCTCAGTGCAGTGACTCATCCTAAACTGTGAATTGGTGAAACTGTGTCAGAGGTATGTGTAGGTCAGGTCAGGCATCAGCACTGCCCCTTATCTGCTGGCCAGCTTTCCTATCAGCCAAACTAATTTGCTAAGATAATTCTGCTTCCTGCCATCTATTACAATAAATCAACCACTGTAGCTTCATTGAATTCTCTGCCAACTGCTGCCCTTGAAATTCTCAAACTCTGTGTGTGTGGGGGGGGGGGGAATGAGAGGGAAACCTGTACTCTTCTAAATATAAGGAATTTTAGATTAAAAACTTGGAATCCTGGGCCATGCTGTATCTCCTCAGCCCCACATTAATGGTGTGCCAGAGCCAGCTCAGACTGAGGCAAACCCCAAATCAATCATTCCTTTGAAAACAAGTTTTTGGAATAATGTGATCTCGAGTAGTAAAGCACATGTGGGCAAACACAAACAAGTGACACAGAGAGATAGAGAACATGAGCACGTGCTCAGGAAAGAGCCAGAGTAAAATGACAAGAGATTCACTGTGGCTGTTGAAGAAAGAAATAAAGGTTTTCCAATTAAATGGTAATTCTTTGACAATTAATTTTGAAGAGGAAAAAGATATTGAGGATGGGTGTAAATTGAAGAAACGTGAAGCATCCCCAAACATGCATACTACAGGAACAAGATTTCAGGGGGAAAGTATTGTGCTTTTCCTTATAGCAACATCAAATACTGAGAGTAGCAATGATATTGCAATTCACAGCCACATTTAAAATTAGAAGATGCACTAGTTTATACCTTATTTGTATAGTTTTGTTTAGATTAGATATTTAATAAANCATCAAATACTGAGAGTAGCAATGATATTGCAATTCACAGCCACATTTAAATTTTTTTTTTTTTTTTAAGGGACCTCTATCCCTCAAGAAATTTCAGCATTTTCTTTTGAGCTATCCAGAAGATCAGCACTGTTTTTGTAACGGCTCTGCTGGGATAAAACTCAGCCTATACCAGTTAGGTTGCTGAAGGGAGCCAACTCCTTCCTCAGCAACATGGCTGGGTTCATTCAGTCAATCACTTGGCAGAAGGATGTTTAAACATAATTGCATATCCCCTCCCTGTCTTTAAATATTCAGAGGAAAAGTCACAGAACTGATAATGTAACAATAATAATGGGGCTGAAGAACAGTATTGTAGTGTGAACTCATCTATCCCTTGGTTTCATTTACATGTTTAACAGCTGCTTGTTTCTCCATTATAGAAAGATCATTACCTGACTTGTAAGCAGAGAGGGGGAGTCTGTTCACCTTTGGGCAACTAGCTCTGCATTTATTAATAGTTGTTGCCCATCTCATTATACATTTAATTGCTGCATTATAATTTATTTATTCATTGATTTATTGTAATAGATGAGTAGAAACAAAATTACCTTTGCAAATTACTTTGACAGGTGGGAAGTTTGCATGGTTAAAAATACCCCAACATGCAGTGTGGAATGTGAGATGTTACCCAGTGAATAAACATCTTCACACTTAAGCATGAGCAGAGTAAAACTGGTCTCATTACAAAGTGAAGGTAAATGCAGCCAACTTACAGAGTGCTTTGAAAATATATATAATTGTTACTTCTATACAATTATCCTTGCCTTCCCAGATGTCTCTGTTTTAGGGAACAGGAAATCAGCTGAAAAATGAAGGACAGAGAGGATGGAAAGCAAAGACTCATCAAAAATTAGAAAGCTAAAGGTGTGGGAAGTTTGCAGAGCACGTGGTGAAGCCAGGCCTGCCTTGCTGTCAGCGTGGGCGGGCAGCTCCTGCTGGGGCAGCTCAGCACCAGCAACCACATGGGGCCATGGAGAGTCAGGCAGAGCCAGAAACAGAAAATACACACACGGAATTATTTCCATTTTCAGTTATTAATACATCTAGGGAAGAGCTAGACCCAGAAAAACTCCAAATATTTCCGTCAATTAATTACAATTAATGATTTAATAAAAATGATTAGTAAATAACAATATCCACTATCGAATTTCTGCATACACAGATCGACCAGCTGCAAAACTTGTCATTTAGGGCCACAAAATGCAAGCTGGTTTTTGGTGGGGGTGGTGGGTTTTTTTGTCCTTATAACCTGGAGGCTGCAGCAGCTCCCAGGGGCGGTGGGACTCGTGCGGGGCCCGGCTCCTGAGCTGGCTGGGAGCAGGAGGAGAAGCCTGGGGAGAGCCTGGAGGGAAGCCAGGGGCTGGGGGAGGCTGGGCTGCAGCCACAGCCGCAGGCTCGGCCCCGCGGCTGGGCCGCTCCTCACGGGGCCTGGCTCTCCTCTGTCGCGCTTCATTTCGCATGGAAGTTTTGGTGTGAAAAATTATTACTACATTCGTGCTGTTGATACAGTTTTTCATCGCCTCTCATCAGAGTGCTGCAATTACCCTAAGATTTCCTTGGCCTTTTGCATCTGCCAGCAGTACCTGCTTTCCTCACTCAGACACGGGCACCCCTTGGATCCAGTTTTCCCTGCTGGGCCCACAAGCGGAGCGGTGAGGCTGCGGCCAGCGGCCTGGCCTGGGGCTGTGGGGCACAATGCCCGCCAGCCCGGGCAGCTCCGGCTCCAGGACAGAGTGGGACAGTGTGGGACAGAGGGGGAGAGAGCCGTGGCGACAGAGTGGGACAGAGCGGGACACAGCGGGACACGGGACCGCGGCCGCGGGCTCAGCGCCGCCGCGGGCTCGGGGCTCAGCGCGGCCGCGGGTTCAGGGCTCAGCGCGGGCTCA
>WBNO01019028.1:0-27337 GCA_013400575.1 Peucedramus taeniatus | reverse complement strand
TCGGGGCTCAGCACCGGCCGGGCGCAGGCGGGGCGGGCACTGCCCCCGTGTGGCCGCAGAGCGGGAGCGGCCCGAGCGCCGGCCCCGCCCAGCACCGTTACTGCCCGGGGAAAGCTCAGCCTAACAAACCGACCCTTTACCGCAGCTGCTTCCTAAACATAGCTTTTGCACCTATTTTTACAAGTGTATAAGGATTTTCAGTAAGATAAAGATTTTTAAAGTACTTAAATTGATATAATTCCTTTCGCATTCTCAGGTAGGATTTTATTCACGGTACTTATCACTGTTATTTATTTATTATTATTAAAATACTCAGGAAAAATAAATAGAAAGGTAAACCTACTCCTATTGGATAGGAGTTAGGGTTTTTCTAGACAGAAAATGCATAGAAAGTGGCAGCTGTGGAACCAGCAGTGAAGCTACAGCATTATTCCAGGAGGAGCTGCTCACTAGGGTTAGTAAGGTGGTGTACTAAGAATTTAAAAATAAAATCTCCCCAGGAAAACTCCAGGCAGCTATAGCTGCTTTTCAGTGGTTTTCCCTTACAGCACTAGGTGTTAATTGGTAAGACACAAGTAGTATTCCTAGACTTGATTTTATACAGCACAACAATACTTAAGTTTCCTAGAAATGTTGAAGGAAGGACTAAAAGAAATGTATAAACATAAAACTGCCTGTAAGTACACAAAACAAGCTAATTCACCATCTTCATGCTTTTTCATGACACTTCCACATTTCCAAGCCCCAAAGAAACGAATAGAGCCATAAGAATAATATTTTTAATTAATATTAATACAGAAAGAGCACATAGTACATTCCTTTCCAGCAGCAGCTCATTCAGCCCTACCATTGGAACAAAAAAAAAAATTAAGGCTAGTTGAGGGCAACCTGATCCAACGGTTTGTTTCCCTTATGCCTTCTTGGAGACAGCCTTGTAAGCTTAAGAGACTATTTGTGCACAAAACATGGGATGTTTATTTAGCAAAACATCAAGAACAGAGAAAAACATGCTTTGTTACAGTGGTAAAAATACACAGAGCTTTCAAGCTGCTTTTTACACCAGCTCAGTTGGGAAACCACACCAGTCTGGTGTGCAGCACGGCGGTGCCTTGGTATTGTACGGAACTGGCAATTGTCAGGGACCATGGTGACCACGCTCAGCTACTCAGTGGAGTATAAAGTGCACAAGAAAAATAAGTGCATTGAAATGAACCATTTATGATCAAGAGCAATTCTTGTTACACACAGTACTTGCTTAAAATGGGAATCTCACAGGCTGTTCAGTACAACACAGTACTACAATGTTCAAGAGCACAGAATCAGTATCACATATTAGAAAGACCTTTATTGAACATAGATATTTTTGTATTTTTCTCCTCCAATTATCTCCCCCGCCCAATGACAAGCCTTCTGATGTAACTTACAGTGGGTTTGGTTGGGGTTTTCTTGAAGGATTTTGTTTGAGTAAATCTGTAAGGCATCACCTTTAGCTAACACCTCCTCTTTACCCTCTACGTTCAACATAAGCAAGGATTTAGTGGCACAGTGATTTGTTCCATTTTGAACCCCTAGTTCTAAAAATGTTTGGCAGAGCAGGCAAGTTGTATGGAATGAAGGTTTTTTCCCCAGTTACAAAAGTTTGTCCTACGAAACTTTACATTTTTACAGGCTGTCAGGAACCATGTTGTTGATGTATTTTCCTACTCACAGGTTAAGGCCATTGTCAGTACTTATGAGCCAAACCATGAAGAATGATCTAAGTGCTATTAATTTGGGGGGGAAATTCACCAAAAAAAAAAAAAAAAAAAAAAAAGAGAGAAAAGAATAGATTGGGAGGTTTCCAAATGCATTAAACAACATAAATGTTGGGTGCTTAGTCACTGGACTCTTTGGGCATTACAGTTAACAGCAGTAGATGCTTAGAATGCAAGCTTCAAAGTAGCTTATTCAAATCCCCTACAAATATATGCTGAAGGCTAAAAAACACCCAGAAAACCCCACCTTTTTTACCCTTGCATATAAGTTATTTTACAAGTTTCCTTTCACAGTGAAATCACTTTTCTGTTTGTATACTTGCTTCTGAGAAAGGAAATAAAATTTGGGTTATTTATTTCTGTAACATTTCATTTACATTGCCAGATCACCTCCAATGCAGTGCAGTACAGAACACAGCAATACTTTTTAGATTAAAAGAAGACTCCTTGATTGCCAAAACTAATTTTTTTTGCATGCTGTACAAGATAGCTCTGCCCTCTTAAGTGGGCAACAAACTAACCATATAATCATACAGTGCTTGCAAAACTATTTACCACTTTGCAATAATGTATAGTACAAAAGGCAGGCTGCAAAGCACTGCCTGCCTTTCCAAACACAGGGGCAACAACCAAGAAGCGTGCACAGTAAAGAACATTCCCTACACGTCCCACAGGAAGAGTCCACACTTCTTTTCCATTGAAAGGCCAGAAGTTTGGAGGCAAGAAACCAAGTTCATTTACACCCATGTGTATTGATTCACTTCTGCTAATTGAGTATATCTCCTGAAAAGCTGGATACTTTCTGGCTTATGAAAGAGTGGATATTTTGCTACAAGATTATTCACCTAGGAAACTTTGATATTGCTGCCAATTCCAGTTCTCTCCTCTGGCCATAGCAGGTCCAAGGCTGTTCTCCAAGCTCAGGCAGGAAGAGGTAACTATATGTAATGAGGCTTGGGGGGTTGGAAAGATGACACCAGATGTACTATATGTATATAAGATGGCACCAGATGACACTATATGTAAGGAGGCTTGGGGTGGAAGACATATGAAATTAATGCACTAGGAAAGTCAAAAATAAAACTAGGGCTAGGGAAAAGAATCCAGACATTCAGACTGGTCTCCTGGGTGCAGGTTTGTGCTTGGGCCTGTGTTTGCTCCTCGTTCAAAGGGGTCACTGCTTGGACCTCCTTCCAGACTGGGACACAGCAGGCCTGGTTATAGAATCCATCACCTAAATTTATTCAGGAGAGCAAGAGGTAAAGAGCTCTGTACTGAAACAAAAGAGAGTTTTGCCAAGGAGCACAGGCTGGATAAATAAGGCAAGGGAACATAAAAGCCAGGAGACTCTTCTGGGCCAAAGCAACGGTGACACTTCTAAATAACCCTGCTGCTCTTGAAAGATTGGAGCACACTTCATGCAAAGGCCAATGGAACAGATCAATCCCCTCAGCAGCCCCTGCTTCTCCCAGATTAGTCCTTCAAGCAGTTTGCAAACCTCTCTCTACTACCCTCCATGGTAGAGTGTATCCCAAAGAAAGATTCTAGGTTTTCCAAGAAAAACAAAGTAACCACACTTTCTACAATAAGGGATCAGTCTCCATTGCCTTTAAAACAGTGGCTTTTCCAATGTGGCTTTTCCTCTGTTAGATTTTGTTATCTCTTCCCTTCTATAGACTTGATCCCAAAAAGGAAGTTTCCATATAAAACAGTTTAAGAGTTGAAAATATACAGTTCATAGAGATGCAATTTGTACGACCAGATGTTACTGTCTATATATAGTTGCATGTTTGCTAGTAGTGTAGACAGAAGTAGCTAAAAGGCAACTAAAACAACAGTATGTCATTGCAAACAGGAACCAACAGACTTCAAAGTATAGTAGTTTACATAAACACAGGTTTTGCAGCTTTTCAAGTTATTTTTCATCAGGTACTTGGTATACAGTAAAACTCTGATCTACGTTTATTTGTAGTTTCATCTTTCCAGGCAGAGATTTTTAATATTCTCTTTTTAATATTACTAAACCTGAAATGAAGAGTCGGATGTGTAACATTCCCAGGCAGTAGCTTAATGTACTGTAGAAAATTCAGTTTTATTTACCAAGGACTAGAATTCACTTCAGTATCATTCCCTGAGGCAATCCATGATTTTATTGTTTTGTCCTGGAATCATTTGTGTACAGTTGCTGTTCTGTTCCAGACTGCTTTGTTTCTTTAAAAATAGACACTTAGAAAAAGACATCTGTTAACTTTCATTGCTGATTTTATATTTTAGCCATTATGCTTTCCCTTAATACCCTCTTCTTTTCCTCTCTTTCCCCTCCAAAAGTTGCAAGTTAACAACACAGCAAGTCTGCGTGCTTGATTTTTACAAGACAGGGATTCAGATCTTCAAATTAATGTTAATTTTTGGAACTTAAAAGAATGTAGTAGATAAGAGAACATAATATGCAATGAGCAGTCTAAAATTTATCTTACTCTTACTGAAGTTATTCTCTCTTTGAGAGAGAATCTATGGTGCTAAAAAGATCAAGGGTGAGGAGACAGGGTGGGGGTAGAGAAACACATGAGAATCATCATCCCTGTCCACAGAAATGCACTGAGCTAGAACACTGTATCCTTACATTCCCAATGGACTAAGGAGATTTCTCCTGATATAATTCCACCTTTAACATTTACAAAAAGCCTGTGTATCATCAATGCACTTAAAGCTTTTAAGTTTTAGTAACTTAACTTTGTTTATAAAACAAACACACACAAGCACACTTCCTAGAGTGCAAAATGTTTAAATACTTCAGTGACAGAACTCCGTATGTAGTTTTTGGAACAGCAAATCCTCTTGATGTCATAGTCAACTTCTTCCATTGCCAGCAACGGTTGCATTGAACTACCCAAAACTGCAGCAAACCCAAGAGTGGGTGACTCTGTACTGTCTCTTCAGTTCTGCAGAGATCCTGGTTCATTTGTATAAACTCATTGTTGGACTTTGATACATGCACATGTAAGCATCACAAAGCAGTCTTCGTGCACAGCCTTGGATTTTCCTGGAATCCAGTGAGTGCAATTCTTCTAGAGACATCTTCAGGTATTCACCAACTTCTGGGCACGGGGTAACTTGTGGAATGTTAAAGCCATTCTGACCTCCTTTTAAACCATTAGGAAAGAAGGAGAAACAGATTAGGAGAACATTTACATATATTTGCTCTTCATATTGTACTTTTATTAGGACAGCATCACCAGTTCTTGAAAACACCTTCTAAAAAACTTAAATATGCCACACTGGACTGCTGCAGGGTGAACACCTACGAGAAGTGTATTGTTCAAGAAATCACAATTAGAATCAGAGTATCCTGTAGTGTTTACCAACAAATCACACCCACACAAACACCAGGGAGAACCTTGGGTTTTCATTAACACTAAAAATTCTGTGTGACTTTAGGAAAAGTGACCTGAATACATACACCACCTCATATGCACTGAATTTGTTCATGACAACTGGTAACAGCTTATGAATTTACAAACCGTGTCTGTACCTGACTTGCAAGACTAAGGCACAGTTTGCTCCTGGCCATTTTCAAAAAACTGAGCAAATTCAAACAATGCAAGTAAAGACATCCTACTGCTCCCAGCAGTAGATTTTTAGATTTATTAAGCAGTAGATTTTTAAGATTTTTAGCTTATGAAGAAAAGCTGAAGAAAAATATTTGCAATAGTAAAAACCTCTCCTAAGATCAGCAGGAGATATTTCCAACATCTCATGTGATCTAAATTCCTGAAAAAAAGTGGTTCTTTACAAACATCAGTCATACATATTTCAAGCATTCTGAAACGAAGCTCGATTGTCTTCTGGCTGTTGTAAGAAAGTGACTTTACTTCTGTAGCAGTTTCATTTTCAACAGGAGGCAAGACTCTTCTCTCCCTGCCAACTCACACTGTAAGAGGGGTTCAAGAATACTTCATGCAAAAACTGTTACTATGTGTCTGACACTTTATCTATTACTGTTTTTCTTAGGCACCAGAATTGAGAGTCCATATTTAAATGGGATCTGTTTAAAAAGTAGTATCTAAGAAAACATTTGTTTTACTGACATTTGTATTATTTAGAGGGTAACAATTTTCCACTGATAACTCCAAAGGGATTCAAAGGAATAGCATGGATGTTATAATGTGTGACTACTTCCCTTATTCTAAAGACAGCTACCGTAAGTCATTTAAGAAAAAGTAATAAAAATATTTGTATGCTAACTGATAATCACATCAACTTAAATATAAATGAAAAGTACATTCCTGCAATTGATTATTTAAAATTAATTGTCTCTGCCTATTTGCAAAGCATAGAAAAATCTATAGGGAGTCCTACTAGGAACTTCTGCAGTTATTTCTGTACCATCTAATTACTAAGGTATCCAACTGAGGTGAAATTCAGAATACACAAATCAGCAGCTGCCATGAAATCCATGTGCTATGGTAAGGCTGAGCCAAGATCAGTATCCCAGCATCAAGTACATCAAGTTAAACTACACTAATATCCCCAAAATTTTAGGAAACAGCCACTGAAATCTAAGCTACAAAGACAAAGATGTGAAAGTGAAGAGTAAACGAGAGGTTACCATCCCGATCTGCCATGCTGTCGAAGAAGAGCCAGGCGGAGTCGTCCCTGCCGTACTTGACAAAGGCCACGTAGTGGCTGGTCTCGATGCACAGCACTGCAAACAGCTCCATCTTCTGCGAGGGGATGCAGCCGTGCCGCCAGTCCCAGTCCGGCAGATCCTTCGGAAGTGACAATGGATTGAATTTATGGCTCTGTCTCTTGGGATGAAGATGAACCTACAGTTGAAGCAATATTTCAGAAAAGAAAAAACACCCTGTAAGATTATTTGTTTCAGTGGCAGGCAAAGCTAAAAAGGACATTACTGCTGAACAGAAGATTAATGGCATTAGAGAAGGAACTGCAGTAACAGCAGCTGACTAAACATTTCTTATATATTTTTCCCCACCAGTGCAGCTCAATATTGCCCAGAAAATTCAAATCTAAGGTTAGAAGGGAGGTCAGGTTTAATGCAACAGTTTTCCACTATGCTCAGATTTGAAAACAAGCCATGACTGACATCTTCACGCAATTGCCAAACAGCAAAACACAGCATTTCTGTCATGAATTTATCAACTCTAACAAGGTAGCGTGAACATAAAATTAGATTTAAACCACATGGTTACTACTTCTCCACTGTGTCCAGTCCTGGATTTGGCAGCTGCCATGCTGATAAACATATTGCAGGAGTTTCTGATCTGTCACCAAAGGAGATGCCTTACTTGGTGGGTGGCAGCTACACTGGTGCTGGTGAAGAAGTCTCGCTATGCTCTTCTGCCTTTCTTTCACAGCATTAAGCATTTGGGAAAAACCCATGTGAATACCAAAGACAAGCACTTACCTGTGTATTGCATGTTTTGCAGAACTGCTTGATTTTGCCAGCAGAAATATCAGTATCTTCATAACACTCCCTGCACTCGTACATAGCCAGCCCTCTGCAGATACGGCACTGCCTGGGAGCTGCAGTGGCAACAAAGGTATTAGTCTTCAGGCTGGGGAGGCTTTGTTTTTTAACAAAAGGAATATGAAAATGAAGGAGAACTATTACTTTAAATGGAGAATGACACTACACTAAGAAAAAGTTAAAATAAGATTGCTAACCAAAGAGAAACGTACCACTCTATTTAACTTCTCTTTGGTGCAACGTGGATTAAGAGAAAAACATTTACACTGCTAAGTGGCAAAACAATATGATAAAAATCAAGTGCATGAACAAGCAAAAACAGGCTTTTAAATCATGTTAGCTCTCTCTCATCATAGTGGTACAGCTAGCTTAGCCCCTACCGCTGTCAACACCAGAAAAAAAAAAAAAAAGAAAAAAGCACAAGCTGATGGCCAAGACAGTGAGAAAAAAGGCTACAGCAACTTCAGAGATCATTATTCTAAATGAATTTTGGCAGCTTTCTTAATTCTTATCTCAAATTTAAAATCAGGTGTCCTTCCTTAGGACAATGCAATGAAAAATTCAGTGGATGACCAATCCAAAATTGGTCCCATTTTGTGACCAATTTAGGTCACAAAAAGAAGTTATATAATTATGGCTAAAAAATGCACAGCCACAATATACCACAGGTGAATATCCTCATATCCTTTCTAGTCTGATGAACTAATGACCAGCCATATTAATGAACTGCTTTCCTGCTAGTAACTCAATTTTAAAAACAATCCAGAAATTAGTTCAGTTGTACACGTACTCAAGACTTAAATAAACAAAAAAAGAAGCTGTATTCTCTACATTCTTCTGAATTAGAGCTTCTAATTGACATGAGGGAAAAAAGCTTTCTACCCAGTAAACTGTCATTTCTCCTCAGCCTGAGCATCTCACACTATCTTGGTAAATATCTAACAGTAAAAAACTCCAACAAACCCAACTAAAGTATCAGGAATACTTTCACTGTGTTAGTCACTCTCAGCAACTCTCTTTCATTATACAATGCAATGTTATATACTTACTGTCTTCAAGTAAGTCTGTTATGTTTAATTCCAAGGATGGAAAAATTTTATTGAACATTTTGAAGTCTTTTCCAAACCGGGGCATCTGGATAATCAGGCAAGAGGGTGCCTAGGTAAAATGCCAGAATATAACATAATGAACTTGAGATAAGTAATTATCTAACTTTGTAGACATTCTTCTAATGCTATAAATATATTCATATTTTTTAAACTCACAGCCCATTGACAGAGGCATCTCAAAGTACTAGTCCTTAAAACAACTCAATGGCAGCAGCTAAGAAGTTTTCTTTTAGTAATTCTTTACCTAAATCACTTTGAACTGTTCAGCCAAAGAATGCATGACATTAAATGAACCTTAAAATGTTTTTGCTATGTAGGCATCCTGGATCACTGACACAATATTCCCATTTCCAACATGTCTGCATGTTTTTGCACCAAATCCTACTTTTCTCCCATTGCTGAATGGACAGGTATTTAGGTATGATCACTTCTAATAAGGCAACAGCTGTCACCAACCTCTGCAAACTTCAAGTTGCTGTTGATGAATGACCACTCCAGTAACTGCTGAATTGTTGGGACTCCAACTTTCTCATTTTTGTCCATAAAAATCTGATAGAAGTAACAGTCTTGTACTTTCTGACCTGCTGATCTAAAAACAGTTAAAAAAAAATAAAGCAAAAAACAGATTCTGAAGCTCTACTGTAATGATGACTGTATCTTCTAGGAAAATAACAACTACATGAAAATAGTCGACAACTCATCCTCTCTGCATTGAAATATATTGTGCTTTAAAAAAACCTCAAGAAAACAACAAAGCCTGACAAAACCCAGCCCCCTGCCCCCAACAACAAAGTGCCAGGCAGTCAAGTATTAAGTTTGAATTGATTATACAAAAATTTAAAGAAACAAAGTCAGTGAGTTTCAGAGTATGCTTTAAAAACATATGCCTATGCATGGCTGAACTACCAACTAAGCATCTGCATCAAAAACTCCAAGACAATAAAGCAGCTTTCACTGGAGAGACAATTAGGAGTTTCAGTAATAAAATATCAAATGAAACAACACTAATTATCTTCAGTATGATGGGTTTAATGAAACATTTCCTCTAAATCAAGGCGATATTTACACTGCTTCCTGCAGTGGAAGTCTCACACAGATGGCTAATGTTGCTAGACTTGCTCTATAGTTAGCAGGGAACTCTCCAAAAGGATAATCCAAATTCAAGGCTGTCCAGCTCTAATTGTTAAGACGACTTCCACACCTAGGCCAACTCTGAGGCAGATTACCACATAAACTGTCAATGCAAGCCATAGGAAGTAGTCTGGAGAAACTTCTTTATCCCCGTCAAAATAAGAAGAAAAGGAAAAAAAACCCTTTCCATTAAATACATACATCTCTACCACAAACCAATTATCCTCTTCAAAAACAAGAACCACAAAACCACAACACATTTTGTACAGCTAGGGAGAGGGACACAGGATTAAGCTACTAATTTAAGTATGTTTTGAGGTCAGATGTTCAAAACATAGTCCAGTATCAAGTATCAATGTGTTCAGATCGTGTTTCTGTTAAATAAACATAACTGATATATTTGGGAGGAGATCTTCAGATGAGCAATTCAACCTCCTCTGGAAGTACAAAAGAAAGGATATAAAGGATGGTGCTCAGGTTGAAGAAATGGTTTTTGCTACTATAGAGAAAAAACATACAGGACTAACTAGCCTCTAACAGCAAAAGAAAACCATTAGGCTGGAGCTGTTTCATCTCAGCATCAGAAGTTCCTGGGAACTTTCATCAGATTTGCTATAAACTGTAACCTCCTCCTATCCCAGCCAGCATTAAAGCCAATGCTGCTTTTTAGAGTATTCAGGTGTTGAGAGGATTCTAAAAGCACGATGCTCAGTGTTACCACTACTAAGAAGAAAGGAGACCTCTGAATTGCCCTTGAGGAGTTCAGGTATGTGCACAATACACACAAACTCTGCTGCTAAAAGCTCAATGGTGGAATATAAGTTTTGTTCTGTGTATGGCACAGACACAACAAAGCCCTTGACGGCCAAAGAAATAAGATTCACCTTATTTTCAACAGTGGCTCAACTCTTAGAATATGGTGAAACAAAATATTCAAAAATTCTTCTGGATCTGGAGGCAGGAGAGAAAAAAAGTTTTGTTAGCATGCAAAACCAGATACATTATTCAAGACTCATTGAAAGTGAAGGTTTTCAAAATTTTCATAGAAAAAAGTAACAGTTAATTTTTAGAGCTTTAGTACCACAATAAGATTATGACAAACTATAAATATTTTCATGACAAACCTCTGTCTATTATTTTAGTGTTAAATGGCCCTAATAAAAGTTACAGGCTCCACAGGATCACAAAGTTTACCAGGAAAGTTTAAAAAGATGCTCTGTATTTCAGAGGAGTCATTTAGCACCACACAACTTTTCCAGGAGAAATAAAAGCTTTCAAAAGGAAACAGTGAATCTGCAGAGAGCCAGTGAGGAGCAGTGACAGTAACACAAAACCTACACCATAGCCCCAAGTTCATCTAAACTAGAGACTGAGTTCTCTAGCCAAGAATGCAGCCAACAGCACTTCCCAGAGGGCTGTTCTCCCCCACCACAGTTTGTTGGTATATTTCTCTCCCTGTCACTAACTGCAGTAAATACTGGTTCCAGCATTCAGTATTTACAAAGAAAGTATTCTCTTGCATAAAAGCAAAACAGTTATATAATACAATGCTAATTAATCAATATATGCAGCAGAAGATCAAAAAGTTGGGAACTGATTTTTCTATCATGATTTGAACATTTAATTTCTTAAAATACTACATTGTAACAATGAAATGTTGTAGTGCAAAAGTTTATTCCTCAGGAATCAAAGTGACAACTGGAAAGAGGACAAACACCCCTGCCTTATCAGTCTTCTCCACTAACTGCTAAAAAGGAGTTCCAGGGAAACAGGAAGACACTAAAATCCAGGCAGTGGAAGACTCCAGAAACTGTTCATATAGGGTTCCTTACATAGCCAAGGAAGCAGAAAAGACCTTTCTAGCAAGATCTAAGTGACCATTGGTCTTTTCTTTTCTAGAAAAGACCAATGGTCACTCAGATCTCTGCTGGAGACACTACTGCCACAGAAAAATATTTGGGTGCTTTGTTCTGGTATAATTATGCAGCAAGGTTCCTCAGTTCCTTCATATTAGATTCTTGTAAGTCTCAAAGAAAAGCAAACCTCCCCCATTACCTTTTTCCTCTGAAGTGAATCCTGATGCAGCCTCAACTTTTTCAAGTATTTTCCTCAGTTTCATTATTTTTGTAGCACATACATATCCATATCTAAGATAAATGAGTTTAATAAGCTATTAGCTAGTTTGTGATCAAGTCAGAGAAGTAAAAATAAAAAAGCCAAAACAAATCACTTAAAAACTGAAATACAGGTTATCAAATCCTTCTTTAACTGCATACAGTATTTCTTCAAAACTATATACTGATTACTCATATTTAATCTGACTCCCAGTTTTCTTAATGTAGTATAAATTAAATGCAGAGCTCAATGTTCTTTTACAACCTTTAAGAGCATTTTTAATCATCAACTTACCAGGATAACTATTTTCAGATTTGTCAGTAAATTACTTTTGATTTGTTTTCACTCTAATTTGCACAGCTTAATACATCATTTCAGAATGTCACATAATAACAGCACAGTGGGAGTTGTTAACAAAAAAAAAATTCAATATTTGAGAAAGACACAGAGCTGTACTGCTGACCTAAGAAACTGAAGCTTTGAGCATTCAGTCTTTCCCCTGAAGTTTTTAAACATGATAAAAGGACAGTAAGACATTCAGCCACTTCAGGCACCTGAGATTTCTGCTACTCAGTGTGCATCCTGCTAACCTACCTGCTCCACAGACCCTGGCACACACCAGGCCAAGCACACACTCCCTGACAAGAACCAGGCTTCAGGGACCAACGTTTTCATTTATCAAAATAAAAACTTTGTCAGAAATTGTTCAGCCCACAGAATTTTGGAACTACAACTGTATTATTCACATGTTTGAAAAAACTTAAGCTTAAGAACAACTTTTCATGGAGATTTTTGTTGCACCTCCTTTCCTCATTGTGCCCAAGAAATCACAAAAGTCATATTAAGTTCTTTTAATAAAAGCATTTTGGCCACTTGCAGACCATATGTAAAAAGCAATGAAACTCCTAAAGCCCTGCTAAATCTATCAAATTCTGAAACTCCATATAAGATAACACAAATAATTTTCTTGTCAAGTACAACAGCATTAAAGCATGTAAAGATGAATGCTGCAAACAAACATAACCTGTATTTATCAATACTTTTGTATTCACACTTGTACAAATTTTACAATAGTTTTGTGCTGACCCATTTACAAGAAACTAGTGAAAATATTTATCACCAAACAACAAATAACTCTTCCCAGTTATCACTGATTAAATTTGCTATGGAGAAAAAATAAAAATACTTTAAAAAATACCCTGAGTAGCAGCAGATAGCCGAACTTCTCAGATTTGCAGTAGGAATACAAAACACTGCAGGATTTCTCTAATTCATGTTAGACTAGACCCTGTTTTTGTTTTTACTTACATTCTCAGAGGATTCACAATCTCTGTCCTCAGCAGCTCCTGAGTCTCACTATAATACTCTACATCATTCATTTCTTTAGGTCTGAGTAGCACAGTGTCCAAAACAGAGCTAAAAGAAAACAGGCTACAAAGGATAAAGGAAAAGGAAGGTTGTTTGACCATTCAGATACCTGGGCAACATAACACAAACCAAGCAAAGCCACAGAAGAATTAAAGAACTAAACAAACTCAAAAAGAGGCAGTTATGGACAGGGGACACAGCTGCACTAAATAGCAAAGTCCACTCCAAGCCAGTATCCTTTCTGCAGCAAAGTACAAAACCAGTTGCCCAGGCAGGATTCTGCAATAAAAAGAAGCTATAAGAGGCATTTCCCTCCCTCCACCCCCTGGCCTGTGTTCTCCTTCAACCATTTACAGGCCAGGGACTCCCTCTGTCTAAACAAGCAGATCCATAAGGGCCAGTCCAGTCTGGACACGACCAGCACTTCACTGCTCTCACACTGGAAGAGCACAGGGACTGCAGCACAGGACAGTGGGAGCTGCACAGAATACACACAGACAGTCACTCAAGCAAAGAGCACATGTTCTCCATTTCTAGCATGGGATGCCACTTTACAAATGATGAACTTACCAGAATAAGGTGGAGTCTAAGTAACAGGAGTTGTAATGACCCTGGATACCTTTCTTCTTTCCAATCATTGTCTCTAAACCTTCTTTTTCCATTTTTGGAGGAGTGTTTTCTTCTACCACTTCACTTAAGTAACCTCCAAAGGCTGAAATTTTTTTTTTCAAAAGACACTTTAAAGCCTCAAATTTTATCCCCCTTGAGATTTTCCTAGTAATATTTTATAGCTAAGTTGCTGCCTTAGTGTAAGCATTCCTTCTCTGGACTAGAATAGCATTTTATTATAGCAGAGAGTGAACAAGGCCTTACATTCCACACTAGAGTGCTTCAGAAAGCCTGCAGCACTGAATTAATTTTATCCAGTAGGAATGAAGTTCTCTTTTCATTACAAATGCCCTGTTCACACTATCTTACAAGTATCAGACACTTTTCTTTGCTGTTGTCCCAAACAATACAACGTGGCCCAAGAAATCTAAAATACTTGAAGTTAGGGAAAAAAAGTTGTTTTTCACCAGTAACTTCTATCATAAAAATACATGCTTTTCTTTGTTAATATTTAGAGACTAAAATAATTTGATGTTATACACTATAGAAAAATAACTGCCTTTATTTCTTTTAATGCAATCATACAGTGCTAGAGTTGCAAATACCATTTTCAACAAGATTGTTTAAAAGCTTCTAAAGTAAAAAGTGTACAACATAAAAAATTCCAATAATTTTATGACATTTCTTTAAATATATGAATATTTTCATGTTTTAGAGCATAAAAGAACAATTTAAGAATCACTATATTCTGTACAGGCTGATCTGCTATTCATTAATTTCAATTAAGTAATACCTGTACAGATTTCCAAGTGCTCAGTAAAAGAACTTATTGCAGGAATGAATGAAACCAAAGCCCTGTCCAGTTCCCAGCTGATAAACAAGAAATAAGCAGAAGGGCAGTACCTAGAGAGTTGCAGCGCTCGATCTGGTTGGAAACAGGCTGGAGGGAGGCAAACCTGGAATCTGGCCTGCAGCTTTTGAGTTTGACAAAAAGAGCTTTCTTTGGAGCACATGTGAAGTATCGAGTTCCTTTAAATGTCCCATCCGTGCAGCCTGCACATTCATCCTCCTGAAAATTCAAGTGAGAGTTCACCGTTTTTCCTATTTCTACAATGCTGCAGTAAGGCATTTGATAAAGTATCTACCCGCAAGTCACCCTTCTGCTACTCTGAAGCATGATACACACTTGTTTCTGAAATTTAGTATCCAAAGCTTCAAATGAGGTGTTGTTTGACTGGATTTATTGAGAAAATTAAGACTTGCATGTTTCTTTCTTCATGCTTAAACTTTCACTACATCCAAAATAAAACAAAAATTGTACCAGAAGCAGCATGGGGGAGGAAGAAGGAGAGACTGTGAATTTAACCTGGTCCAGATTCCTTCTGTAGTTATAAAGAGCACTTTTTACCACTTATAATCACTGAGCATTAGGTAGTGTGAACAATTTCAGCGTTATTTGGCTGCACAAGAAAAATGCCTGCTTCAAAACACACAAAATCATGGAGAGACAACACAAACTAGGAGTGAACAACAACAAGCTGTTATCTTTGAGAACAGGATTAAAGGTACATTGCCTGCTTACTAACAATGGCTAGGCTTTAATGCAGAAATGGCACCCAGGTTAATCCATGACACCCCAAGCCACGGGGCTCAGAATGCCTGAGGCTGTGGCTTCAACTTCACCCAAAACACCCACCACTTCACTGCTTTCTTTGTAACAGCTGCTTTGTAACAGTCACATTCTCACATACTTTGCTTGTGTTTTACATAATTTTACACTGCTTTATGTAATATTTTATTGAACATTATCCCAAAGTAAAGAGCCCCATCTCCTTAACTGTGTACACATTACTTTAACTGATACCCCATCACAACCTTGGCAGCAGCTGCCACAGAGGGAATGTCAGTACACAACAGCAATTCATGTTTGAGGCAACTGTGGGGTTTTTTTTACAAAGGCCCCACAGAAACACATAAAGTACATGGCTGTCAAATCAACAATATCACTACTGTCAATTATTAAAACCAGCCTTAGGGCTCTGACAGTCATCACTCTGCCTGTTTGCTGATATGGAAACAACAAACAAAAAATTATATTCAACAGACTACTACAGCTAGAGAATTTTATATAAATTTCCACTTAAAGGACCTTTAAATTTCATTTTTCAATTACTATCTCCATAATGTAAGCAAAGGACACTCCTTTAAAGCAAGGAATTGATCAGTCCTACAAATTCCTTTGCCCGCTGTGATACAAACATATCTCAGAGCCTGCTAACAGGGTAAGGTGTAGGGCAGCCATAAAACTCAAAGCTTATCAAAGAACTTAACACTAAGGAAATCACTTGGCAACCTGTTTGGGCAAATTTCCCCAGACTGGCTGCTTTTGCAGCATATACAGGCACCAGCTCTGAGAAACAAAACTAGTAATTAATATTAATGTCAACTAGAATTTATATTTACCAGTTCCAGTCCTGCTAATACTTCATTTACTCCAGGCGGCTGGCCAATCCAGCGGATTACTCCATAGAAAGGAGGATTTTCTTTAACTTCAGCCAAAGAACCAGCTTCAAGACCATGTGAGTTTCCAACTGGGCTTGCTGCTGATGGACTCTCCTGGGTAGCTGTGGTGTTCACATCACCCATGACGGACTGAACAGATAAAGAGAGAGGACTATGTCCAATAGTACCATTAGTACTTGTTGTTTTTGTCAAGCTGAACGGGAGGGAGTGAAATCTGTTTTCTGTAGACACAGAGTTTGTTAAAGGTGGCTGCAGTGGTGGTGAAGAATGCCCAAATCCAGAAGATGAATCAGTAAGTGACTTTGAAGGGTCTTCAGCAGCTGTTAAAATCAAAACCAAGATGTTAGTAAGTGTTGGGGCTTTTTTCCCTTGTATTAAAAAAGGAAAGACTTGGCTCTCAAACCAGCAACATCTGATGTAACAGGTGGGAAGCACTAACAGCTGGGGACATTTAGGAAGACTTGTGTCACTTGGCAGTACTGGAGACAGAACTGACTGAGCAGACACTGCTGCAGTCCCACCACTTTTACCACATGCAACAGAAATGAACAGCACAGAAAAATGAGATGTTAGAAACTACAGGAAGGTTTGGATTGAATTTTTTTTTTCATCATCACATGAGGCTTCTTCTTTGAACAAGAGTTAACAGCCCCAAGGATTATGACTGTAGGGGGCAAAACCAGAGAGAGCTCACTGGTCATTGTGACTGAGGAAATTATTTGGTTCACAGCTTATAAAGACAAATAATTGCTTGCAGATATGATTTGCAAATGAAGAAGTGCTTATTCCACTAACTCTATCACAACATACTTAGATTCTATATCAGTGTCTATAAAAAATATTTAAACATGTCATGAGCAATGCAGTGCCTGATTAAAGAGATCACAACCATATGGAACAGCACAAGCACCCTGTGTCTTCTCTCATCCCTCTACATAGACATAGAATACCCTGAGTTGGAAGGGTCTCTAATACACAACTGGTATTCATAGAACAAAAGCCTCTTCATCTTCACCCATTCTCCCCCATGCTGTTTCATTAAATGAAGTTAATGTCTTAAAAATGTTAAAAAAAAAGACATCTATTACAGAACCAAGAACAATTTTAACCCATTTTCTTTTGTGGTTCAAAGAATTCAGGGGCTACTACTGCTACAGGTTTCTGGTGTAATTTAACAGTTTAGTATTTACCCCTTCAGTCATTAAGCCAGTTAGCCACACTTTTCCAAAATTTACCAGGAAAAAAAAAATAGGTCTAGAAGCAAATCAAGATATATTGATCTTTCAATTATGTGCACTCATACTTTTAAAAACAGAGATTTTACAGAAAAAAAAACTTTTTAAAAATACAGAAAAAACCCACATATACTTAGATCATTTCCCTGCTCCCACTTCCAGACTGATTAGCTGGCATGGCAGAATATTACAGTTCCCTTGGATCTGTAATACAGCTACAAAGACAGGCAAAATACAATTACTGTACACTTGGCTACAAGGCCAGGTTCATGTCTTCCATCTCAGCCTCAGCTTTTATTTTGCCTGTGAGACATGTGCATTCCCACAGAGCTGCACATGAATTGCCAAGAACATAATCTCCTACATGCAGGATAAAACCACAGGCCACACCAAGATAGAGTACATTTTCACAGGGGCTTCAAGATACTTTTTATGATGTAGTATGTATTCCACTACAACAACACAGTCCAACTGTTTTACATTTAATCTCATCCTTGTTTTATTTGAAGAACATAATGCACTCTAGTTTTGTTTTGTGGGTTTTTAAATAAATATATAAAAAACTATCCTCTCTCTTTACCTTCATCAATATACCATGGGGACTTTGTTTTTGTTTGAGGCTGAGAGTCAACTGATGAGCCATTTAATGTGTAGAAGACTTCTGATCTGCTTCTATTTCCAGGGTCAGAGGTAGATCCTGGAAAACAACATATTCTATTGAAGAGATTAATCTCTATTTACAAAAGGTCACCTACACTCTTATTTCATAGCATAAATTTGTTACTACACTTTCAAGAAGACACAACTGCCTTTCCACAGAGGAGCAAACAGAGGCTAACAGAGTTCTAAGCTTACAACAAGGTAGAAGCCTACACCAAACCAATATACACTCTGAGCTGAACTCTCAAGTCATCAAGCTGAAAAGATGGCAAAAAATCCCTCTATAGAGCAAAAAATTTCATGACGATAAATTATGGATATAAGAAGGTATTTGCAATACAGTTACAGTAGGTGGGTTTTGGTTTTAAAGCACTAAAATTTCACAGTAGGCAAATAAATTACTGATCCAATTCCAAATTTATAACTTGTGCCAACATAAAACCACAGTTACTACAGTGAAGATCATCTCTGCCAGCATCCAATGCCAGGCAAAATGACAACTTACAGAATATACAGTCGTTAGTATTCTACTACCCAATGTAGCCACTAGTAAAATCAAAAGACACACTGAATTTTGATTTCTGCCTTAAAAAAAAAAGAAAAAAAGAAAGAGAGAAAGAGAGAAATTGCTTCTCTTTCAGTTAGTTTTTTTCCCCCCCCCGGGAGGGTTTTCAGACTTGAACAAAAACAGAGTCAAGGAAGTTTATATTCTGGGAATTCAATTCTAGTTTTGAATCACAGCAAAATTAATACAGTCACTATCAAGTAGATTTGCTCCTGAGCTAAAAATTTTGAAGTTACTAGTTCTGCAAGAAGACAACAGCAAACCGTATTTATTAAAAACCAAAACAAAACAATAAACACACACCACACTTCCAGAGAAACAGAATGCAGCCCTGACCTGGTAATACTAGACAACTAGGTAATATGGTCTAGAATTTCTGCTAAACCTCAAACTCTTTTTCATGAAAATGAAGGCAGTTTGAGCAATCTTATCTTAAACTGTCTACCATCTCTATAATGATTAAATTCATACTAATACTCCAGAGAAATTTAACTTTTAAGTACAGTTGGACTTGATGGTCTCAAAGGCCTCTGCCAACCTTGATGATTCAGTGAACTTGACACATAACTGAAATAATATATCAACTGATAGAAAAGACAATACTTTTTTTTAAGAAACAAGATTTTGTAAAAGTAAAGAAAATCCCTTTCCATACGTACCTATAGCCTTTGGCTTACTATGATTGAACAAGCCTTTGTCACCACTTCTTGAGGTATAGGCAAGCTTGGGAGGTCTCCTGTCCTGTGACACAGTCTCTAAGACATGGTACATGAAGAGAGTATTAGCTTCCCTTTGCTATGCTTTCACTATGTTACACAAAGTTCACCTCAAAATGTAACTGAACAAAGCTCTGCCATCACAAGCTTTAACACTGAGCAGAACAAAGCTTTGTTTGGCACATACACAACATTTTATGTCTATACAATCTGCTTATCTGCTTTCATCACATCAGCAATTGCTTTCTGCAAAGTCTACCTTTACTTTTTGAACACATCAAATAGGTTGACTTCACATCCTTTGACGTATGTATTTCCATTATGGGAAACAGATATAAGAAATTTTAGGGTTTTTTTTTCTATGAACACATCTACAGTAAATGCTCTTTTCCAAAAATGGATAAGTCCTTGTGAATTCTCCACAGAAGAGCAGAAAACTCGTGCAAAGACATGCATATCAACTAAACCAGCAAGTAGGAGGCAGACATAAGAAAAGTCAGTCAAACAGAAGTGTAAGAGCAACAATTACAGACTCATTAGAACCTGCCTAGAGATAGTGCCCAAACAAAAGCCTCATACAAACTTTTCCTTCTTCAGAAAAGGAATCAAGGAACTGTAGTAGTTACAAGTTAACAGTATTCAGTGAATTACTGAAGTGAATTTTTCCACAGTCTTGACAGGCATTTCCAAGTATTTATTCCCAGAATGCATATATAATCCTGTCAACACCATTCAAGCACAGAAAGAACAGCTTTCTGATCAAGATATTTGAACCCCTGGAGTAAAATGAACAACAGTCCATAGAAAAGATTCCCACTACAGAAACTCACATATTCATGAAGATTACACACTGCATAGTATTGTAAGTACTATACAATTTGACAGGAATTTTGTTCTGTATTAAAGCTTTCCTGCTAGTGAGGCTGTAACCCAAAGGAGGGCAGTACTGAAGAGAAATACAACAGAGAAGGTAATTCAAGTGAATTTAGGAAATTAATTCTGCAGTATTGTTTTAATCATATAACTGTGCCTAGGTGGCGGATGTCCTAGATGTTATCAAAGTCTGCCTTCTGGTTAAGAAAGCAGGGCATACCTGGAATAACATCATTGATATGCAAAAGAAGTGTACTTTCAACACTTGCAAAACTGCACAGCTGTATTCCATTATATCTTCCATCCCAGTTTCCAATCGGATTATCCTAAAAATAGAAAAACACATTACACGTATCCCAAAAGAAGATTTACATCATACTGAGTACAGATGTGTTTAGGAATATAAAAAGCAGGAAAATGAAACTTTTGACAACATCTACTTTTTCCTGTAACTTTGAGAAACAGCTCCTATTTTAACAAGTATTTTTCTTCTAGAAAACATTATTGATAAACAAGCTAGAGGAATTCCAGCGCATTTTTAGGAAATAGGTAATGCAACCAAGAAAATGGAAGCATCTAACCTTCAGAACCAGAACAATCTTGAACTACCAAAAATTTCAAAGCTGCTCATTTTAAAAAATTCATGTTGCTAGAAATAATTTTTAATTACAAGCTTCACATTTTCTTGAAAGATCAACTTTTGTCCTTGAAAATCACACTTTTAAAGGTAGAACAAAGTCAAACAAAACAGTTACATGAAAAAAAGCTTTTAAAAATGGCTAACAAAAGAAAAAGACATCCAGCCTACTTTTTTAACAGGCAGAACAAAGCCAGTCTCACAAGACAAACACTTGACTTCATGACTGACACCTAACATGGCAAGTAGCTCAGTGGAGGCTCCTCAGAGTAAGCAGAATATTTCACCTGAACTGTTTAGTATCAAATACAACACCATTTACCTGATGCCAAGAAACAATTACCACCACGGGCATCTTTGAACACAGTGGTTTATTTCCCATTTTAGGTCAGCCTCCACTGAAGTAGCTTGTGGATAATGTTTCTTCTTCTACGTGCATGTCATTCACTAGCTAACACACATGCAGAAGTTATTAAAGTCAGATTATTTTCTTACCATGTCCACTCCAACAACGTATCCTAAACTTTCGTTTCCTGGTAAGACATCACAGAATATAACTGTGCCATACTCTATACTCTCTCCTATCTTCAGAGAAACCCTGGAGTTGATCTCCAGAGGAGGAAGTTCTACCTGCATTGCGTCAACTGGAGCTGCATAGTCACTTTCCAGTTCATTGTCATCATCTTCCACCAGCTCCAGTTTGTCCAAAGCAACAAAAACCCCACAATCCTCATCACATCTGAAAAGCTGCTTGCCTTGGTACTGTCCATCAGTAAAGCCCTGACCACGACCTTCTTCCTAAGGAGGAGGAAGAAGAGGAAGGGAAAAAAAAAGATAAAATACCAAATCATGTATTTTGTGAAAAACAGACTACTAAAAAAGCAGTAACATAATCCAGTGTTTTGAACAAATTGCACTAAGAATTTGCCTGATGTACTACCGTCATTAAGAGAATTCTGTTGTCAGAATCTGTGGCAAATATAAAAACTGTCTTCTCCTCAGGGAATAAAGAGCAAGATGTCACTAGATTAGAGAGTAGCTGCAGGCAGAAGCCTTTTTACTCAGAGAAGCATGTTTTCTTCAGGTGCAAATTTTGCTTCAATCATCAAATTTTTGCCACATCAAGACAAGACTACTTCATACTAGACATAATGCTAAGCATTCAAAAATTCCACTTATATGCCATATAAAGTGAGATGATTCTCAGAAACATTTGGGTCTGATATTCCCTGAGGCTCTCAGTGGGAATCACAAAGACTTCAGGAAAAGTTTCAAGAGTACTTTGAAAAATATACTTCTACAACAAGAGGAGAACTTTCCTGAACCCTCATTAGCTTATGGCTGGCATTAATTTTGCAGAAATATCTCAGAAGGAGCAGAGAACAGATACATTCTCTATTTTAACAAGCTGCCATTGGACTTTCAGGAATCTACAAAAACAGCAGCCCTAAAATCCAACCCTGCATTTACAGACTGCAGCCTGACACAGGCAAACAAAGTACTCAACAGAAATCTGAGAGTCAAATATTTACCATGATAAGGATGTAAATATTTTTGCCCAGAGAAGTTCTGGATACCCCATCCATGGCAGTGTTCAAGGCCAGGATGGATGGAGCTCTGGGGAACCTGGTCTAGTGGAAGGTGTCTCTGACCTAACAAGGGATTTGGGACTAGATAATATTTAAGGTCTCTTCCAAGCCAAACTATTCCATGATTCTAGGAATTAAATTTTTCTGGGCTAGAGGACTCAAGAGTATGTTCCTGCCAGCCCATGCACCACATCAAGCCTCACTTAACATGGCTGATATGATATGGCATGTTCACATAAAAGTATTTATGAGAAGGCTGAAAGTAACAGATTTTAGGGGTAATATGCTTCTAGAAAAAATAAATTATTAGGACTTCCTCCTTATACTGAAGACATATTTAACTCACCTCATAAAGTGTATCTGATACTATCCTTTAGCAAGTAACTTACCAGCAACTCTACTCCAAAGTATATCCCTGTTAGGGACCTTTCTTGCATTAAGGGTCCCCTGAAGCGAACAACTCCAGGATATTTCTCCTCCCCTGATCTCAGCTGTACTCTAACAGGTGAGCCAATGTCTATCTGGACGCCTTTAGCTAACCTGCTTTTGCTCTTAAACAAACTGTATCTTTCCTCACAGTTAGTAATAGCCAGAAGCAGCTCAGCTAGTTTTTCATTTATTTCTATAACATCCTTCTCATCCACAAACAAGATTGCGTGAGGCTGTTCCAGAATCTTTAATCCAATCTGCAGTTTCTTGCCTTTACATGGAATATTTCTGGAGTGTGCCACAGAAGAGCGGTCTTGAAAAAACTGCCCAATGCTACCTTTGGGCACTTTCAAGAGCTTTTGAGTCTGCTTGTCTATAACACTGCATTCTTGGAGAAGCAAGTAAAAGATCCGCTCTTCCCAATAGGATGAACTTGCTTTTTCTTGACTCCATAAGCCTGAATTCATTGTGATTAAAACTTTAAAGCTGGACAGAAGTCTTCAAGAAAAATAAGCTCTTGATTTATGTGCAGTGATCTTTCCAAATTCTATTGGAGGGTCCAATGTTTGTGAAACAATGCAATGTTCATTTTGCAAAGAAACACATTCAGAGCAGGAAGCCTAGAATAAAATGAAAAGAAAAAAAGACAAAATTGAATTGGGTAAGTACAGCTAGCCTTAAGTAAAACATAAACCAATTTAAATCTGTGACCACTCAGTCCTCATACAGATCAGAGTTCAGCAAAATGAAAGGCAGTGACCAAAGTCCCAGAACAGCCACTGTACTGCTGATCATGGACAGACCCATTTATCCATTTCTGCTCCTTATTGCAGTGTATTTCATCTCCTCCTTTAGTTCCTTGAAAAAAAACGGGTCGTGGAAAACATGTAATGAAATGCAGAAAACAAAGAAAACAGACATAAGTGAAAGCAAAAAAAAAAAAACAACTAAGTGCAAATGAACATAAATAAACAACCTGCTCTAGTTTACAAATGATATTTTAATGAAACTTTCCCCTATAAAGTTCTTTTCCTATGCTTAGTAACTACTTATTTCTGACAAAGTGTACTGCATCTGTCATCCTGCATAACATTTTGATTTAGTGAAGCAGAAAATCATGTTGACAAAATAGAGCAGCACAAAATGGGAACTTTAGTAACTTATTACAGCCATTTCTTTAATAGAAATGGACAGTTCCAGTAATATACAATATATGAAAACCAAATTGTGTCAGCACTGCAACATGCAATTCTCAGAAAGAAATTAGAGGCTCTTTATTTTTATCATTCTAGAAAGATAATTTACTTCAACAAAGTAAGAAATACCTCACCTTCAGTTATTAAAATACCATGGAGCAAAAACCTTAGTTCAACATCATCTTTAGAACTACAATTCCCAACCAATAAAGTGGAAAAGAACAATTTGAAAATACTTCTTTGACCTTATGTGTCTATAGTTTTGATCATAGTGGACACATGAAGAAATATCTGCAGTACCTCAGCAGGATTTGTTCTTCTAAAGATGACAGCAAAGGGCAGCATACAAAGTCAGGATGTATTGTCATGTAAATGTTCCTGTTCCCAATCTGTGATGCCACAGTTTGAATTCAGTTAAAGGACAACCTCAATGACTATTTATACCTAAAGGCAAATCATCTTTGTCCTTGTGCCTAGGTACCCTATTTCTCCACATGGCATTCAAATAGCACAGATATTTCTCTGATGGCATTCAAATATCACAAAATCTATTACTATTTCTCCTACCCTGTTTGAACCCAGTTTCAGAAGTTTTTGGAAAGCAATGAAATACAGCAGTCCTGTAATTATTCCCCTCATCTTTTAAACAGAGTATTTAACAAAACTCTTTCCCTAAAGAAAAGCAGTAACTACAGACAACCTGAAACTTGGGCAAAGCCTCATCTTTCAGTCCCTAGGAATTCACACATGGCTGTGCTGCCTTGGTGAGGCTCTTGTACCATGCACAGATGTGACACGTGGGTGTCAGTGTCACCACCACACCTCCAGACGCTGCTGCAGCAGCTCAGGGTTCTGTGCTGTTTCCCTCTGCAAGGTAACCAACATCTGAGGGGCAGGATCCAGGCACTTCCAAACCTCACTGAAGGAAAGGCTGGCAGACCATCCATGTGTTTCCAAGCTAAAAAATATTTTTCCTCACTTTCATGTGATACACATAAATGAGCTTTAATGTTTGTTAATGACTAACAAAAAAATGGTGTGAGCATGGGATTGAAAGAGTTTAGTGAAAACTGGTGAAGAACACAGGAAGATTCCCCTTCTCCTGCCCTACATGGAAACATGATTAAATGATCATTAGTTTTTGTAAGTCTACTCAGATGGGAAAATAAGAGTTTCATACAAGTTCTGACTAGTTTTCTCCCTTTACTTTTTTCACACAATGGGAGAAAAAAAAAGTCTTGTTCTTCATGGCTCCATTTTATGTTCTCAAGAACATTTATGTTCTTTCAAGAGCTGACACACTTCATTTTCCTTTTTTTTTTGAACCATTCCACAAAGCTTCTCAATCCCCAGTAGACTGCAAACAAGTATCTCCGACATTACAGGGATACTGATTTTTCCTACTTCATTTACAGAAATAATTCATTTTAATTTTAGTAAGTATGCACGGAAATAATATATTAAAAGAGAATGTCTGTTCAACAGCTTAAAAAAGATTGAATTTTTTTAAAATAAGCTTTATCATATCTATTTTTAATAAGTATATCTTGTTTGCAAGTCTATTGCTTCAACAATACAATCTTCACATGTTTAGTAGTAAAGAGTTCAGTCTGAAAACTTGCCAAGAGCTGCATTTAAATTATGTAATAACTTTATGTGGTGTGTGGTCCATCTTTCAAAGCCCCAATCACCCAGAGAAATGTTACTAAACCCACTGGCTATAGGTACCAAAAGTCTTTTCTTTAATAAAGAGTTCAGTATCACTACAGAAAAATGCCTTCCTTTAAAAACTTATCCACAACCACTGTCCCATACAGCTTTAAAAGCAAAATACCCTTCTTTTAGAATAATACAAGTGATGAATTAGTATTTTAAGAGTACAGAAACGCTTGGTAAAAGGACATTAAGTTTTGGCAATGTATCAAAAATACATTTACATACGCCACTGATTTTGGGATTATTCTTACAGCCATTTTCCATGGAATTTTGGGAGTAAAGAAAAATCTTTGCTGAACAAACAAACAAGTATCAGACTACGACCACAATAAACTATTAGACCACTGTATGATTAACTTGGGAACCAAGCAACTTTACCACAAAGTCATCACTGCACTGCACAACACACCAGCAGCTACAAGACTTGTGCAAACCCAAGAGTACTTGACCACCAACAGGGACAATCTAAGTGTCAGAGCCTGTTCAGCTGCATCCTTCTATTGCACCCACTACCTGAATTTTTTCATGCTGAAAAGATTTTGGGGAGAAATCGGGAAAACCCAATTATGACAGAAACACAACATACTTTGGAAGAAAAAAACATTTTAAAAATTGTCAGGGGTAGGCCATAAGCCACTTAACTTCAAAGCTTCCCTAATTTCCTTTATTCCACGGTTGTGAGTCACTGCTGTCGCTACAGAGACATCTCATCAGAATATCAGTCTGCTCTGAAATTCAAGAACTCTGTTTCTATTCTGCAGGAGCCTTAGATGAACTATATTAAGATGTTTAAACCAGCTATCAGGTTTCAGAATAAACACACACGTCTGTGGCTCTAATTCAGAGTATAAAATGAAAAAGCTAAAATAAACTGTAGTATCTTTAAAAAACTGATATTTTAATACCAACAATAATTAAAGCAGCTGAGATGCAAAGTTCTGTTCTTCAACAGCTCAAAATCAATTTTCATGGGAAGGTTAAAACTACGAGCAAGGAAATTTAGGTGCAGCTCAATGCACAGAATTACATGTCGGCAATACAAGCCATGAGTGGAAGAAATAAGAATTGTTTCTCAAAACAGCGGTGGAACAAATGTAATACAAAGATGTTCACACTGGTAACATGATGCCTAAAATAAAATGCAGCTGCAGTTGTGTTCGGCGTTTTAAATCTGATACAAATAATCCCCGTGAGAGGAAGCACAGGAATCATTCTCAAAGGCCTCAGTGGTGTGGCGTTAGGAGATTTACCAATACGGCCGCTCTGCGGACAGCCCGCGGCCAGCCCAGCCCAAAAAATGAAACACGTGTGCTCCGATTCCGAAATTATGCCGAATATCGCATTCCACTGCTTCTGCCACTGAGTGTTTCACGGCAAGGCACGTCCGTGCGACCCACAAGGCTTCGTGCAAGGCTCGGCTCTGGAGAATAATGATCCTCCCCCGGCCTAACCTGAGCATCCTCTCTGCTCCCGGGGCGGCTCTGCGCAGGACGGGGAAGGAAAGTCCCGAAACACTCCTGGAGTGGCCAACGCGCCGCTCGGGGACTGAGGAAAGGCCCAGCAGAGCGGAGCCAAGAGCGGAGCCACCGCCCCCCGGCCTAGCCCGGCCCCGCCGCTGGGC
>WBNO01019027.1:29056-67227 GCA_013400575.1 Peucedramus taeniatus | reverse complement strand
TGGGATGCTGTGGGGGGCAGCTTTGCCAAGGATGGAGAGACTGTGCAGCCCCAGCCCAGCCGAGTGATGCCGCACGGGAGCGAGAGGCTCCAGCCCCTGCCCTCCTCCCCTCCGGCGTGGCCACTGCTGGTGTGCGGTGGCCACCTAAAGCATCATCGGGCAGAGGCGCTGCGGGTTCCGCAGGGCTCCCGCCGAGCCCCGCTGCCTGCAGGGCGGTGTGAGGGGAGGAGGAAGCGCTCGGCGCTGCGGTCAGGCCGTTCCACCCCTGCACCTGAGCCGGGCTCGGCTCCTCGCAGCCCTTCCCTCCGCCTTCCTTCCGCCCGCGCCCCGGCATCTCTGCTGAGCCCTGACTGCGGGGCAGCCTCACCAGCCCACAGCCGCCCCGGCTCCTCATCCCCTCGGAGGATTAAAGCGAGCATTTGTGTTGTCAAAGGCTCCGGGAGGGTTTCCTGGCCGTGCAGCATCTCCGAAGCTGCTGGGTCCGAGCCAAGCGGAGCTGCACTAAGCCCGGCAGGGGAGGGGTGCCCTGCCCGGGGGAAGGAGGCTGTTGGTCCCTGCAGGGCAGAACCTCAATCCAAGGCACTGTGGGGGCTGCTCCCTGGCCCTGCTCCTGCTGATCTGGGGGGTTTGGGCACCGATTCTGTGACTGGGCTGATTGAGCACCCGCGCCCAGCACAGGCCACTCTGCCTGCAGAGAGCTCAGCCTTGGCTCTGGCAGGAGTTTTCATGGCCTGGGAATTCCTCAGAGCCAAAGGCTGATATGTGAGAGCCCCTTGCACGTGTGCTGGAGGGGGCAGAGCAGGCCTTGGGCTGTGGCCGAGCTCTGCTCTGCTCACACCGGGTCTGTGTGGCTGGGAACAGCCGCAGGTGCTGAGTGAGCACAACTGGGAGGCACAACTGGGCGCTGACTGGTTAGACTGGCTCCTCCAACCTCTGCCCTTCCTTGGGCTGCCTGCATTTGCTTAAATGGAGCCAGCTCTTTGGTGAGGGACTCGGAGGCTCAGGGGACCCTACCTGGCACAGCGGTGCCACCCCACAGTGACACTGTCCTGGGCTCTGTGGTGCCACTGCCTGGCCCTCGGGTGCTTCCTCGTTCACCTTCAGGTGAAGGCCTTGCAGCAAAGACTGCAATTCACCCGGGGGAGATGGCTGCTGAGCAGGGCTGGGGCTGTTCCTTGGAAAGCTGCAGCCCATCTTCCTTTTCACTTCCCCTTCTCTCAGGCGACTGCGTGTGCCCTGGGCAGCTATTTTTAGGCTGCTGCTCGCTGTCTGCTTTCCCCCGGGGATGCTGAGCAGGTTCTGGGAACTCCAGCTGTCTCCTGGGCAGCATGAGAGATGCTGTGCTTCCTCAGCTTGCTCCTCACTCCCCAGCATGTGCCCCGGCTCTGCCATTCCTCTGCAGCCGCCCCGGCGCTGGGCACGAGGCTGGGGTGCCCATCCCAGGAGTGCTGGCACTGCTGAGGGCAGCGGGGGCGTCTCCTGTGCTGGGATGATGCTGATGCTGTGCCCAGGCAGCCGGGATGGCAGGGCAGAGCTGATTCATGGGCTCTGTCATTACTGTCACCACGGCTGTGCTGAGCCCCGAGGATTTACTGCCCACAGCCAGGGAGTATGGCACAGGGAATGTGGCACAGGGAATATGGCACAGGGAATATGGCACAGGGAGTATGGCCCAGGGAGTATGGCACAGGGAATGTGGCACAGGGAGTATGGCCCAGGGAGTATGGCACAGGGAGTATGGCCCAGGGAATGTGGCCCAGGGAGTATGGCACAGGGAGCATGGCACAGGGAATATGGCACAGGGAGTATGGCACAGGAGGTATGGCACAGGGAATGTGGCACAGGGAATATGGCACAGGGAATATGGCACATGGAGTATGGCCCAGGGAGTATGGCCCAGGGAGTATGGCACAGGGAATGTGGCACAGGGAGTATGGCACAGGGAGTATGGCACAGGAAATATGGCACAGGGAGTATGGCACAGGGAGTATGGCACAGGGAGTGTGGCACAGGGAATGTGGCACAGGGAGTATGGCACAGGGAGTATGGCACAGGAGGTATGGCACAGGGAATATGGCACAGGGAATATGGCACAGGGAATATGGCACAGGGAGTATGGCACAGGGAGTATGGCACAGGCAGCCTTCTCCTGTGCTCCTCGTGCTGGAGAGGACATCAGGAGGGGACACTGCCTCAGGCTCCCCACTGCAGCCACCCTGCCCAGTCACCCCGTTCCTGCTCCTGCCCCCGTGTCCGGTTTCCCGGGCCCTGGCACAGTCAGCCCTGACCATGGGGACACATCTCACCTGTGCCACAGCCTGTGGGGGCACCTCCAGCCTGGCTGGGGCTGGGATGGAGGTGAGGAGCTGCTGGAGCCCCACAGTGACAGGAGCCACACCTGGGGGTGACACTGAGGGTTCAGTTGAGTCACTTGTTTCTGACACACCCTTGGGTGCATCCTTCCCCCGGCCCTGCCCGGGTGTTCCTGGGGCTGGCAGTGCCAGGTGGTCCCTTGTTTCTCTGCCCCATGGCACCTCTGTGAGCAAAACCAGGGCTGTGCTGGGCTGCTCTGGGGGCTGCAGGGCCCCCACGGTTTGGGGGTTCGGGGGGGCGTGAGGTGACACCTGCACAGGTTGGAGCACAAGGCAGGGATGCAGAGTTGTCGAGGCAGGATGGGCACTGCCAGGGGCAGGGATGGGGGCTGCGAGGGGCAGCAGGAGTGGGACGAGCCGTGGGGCACCGCAGGGTTGGGGTGCTGCGGACACGGAGCTCTTTGCTGCTCGGCCCCGGCTCGCTGAGCACGGCTGCCCGAGCTGGGCTGCCCGGGGCACCTTCACGGCGGCAGGGCCAGCCCCGGGGAGGCTCCAGCCCCGGGGAGGCTCCAGCCCCGGGGAGGCTCCAGCCCCGGGGAGGCTCCAGCCCCGCGGTCCCGCAGCCCATCTTTGGGCTTTGGCTGCAGCAGGGCCATAAAAGGCAGCGTGGGGAGGGCGCTGGGCCGGGCCCGCGGCATCTCCGTGTGCCGGGGCATCCCGGGGAGCGGCCACCGGACACGGGGCTGGGGCCACCCCATGGACAGCGGGCTCTGGGTCTCCCCCAGCCCGGCCTTGGGAAGGGCCAGGCAGCCCCTGCCCCGTGAGCAGACCCCACCAGCACCCGCGGGTGCCCGGCTGGTCCCGCTGGGCACGGCCAGAGCCCCCGCTGCTCGCACAGCCCGGAGGGCACGGCTGGCTGCACCCCCGGGGCTCTGGAGAAAGGCAGAGTCGCCTTTCTCCGGTGTCACCCCCGGGGAGTGGCAGTGGCAGCGGTGGCACGGGACCAGAGACACTGGCTGGGCTTGGAAACGAAACCCAGGCTGAAGCCAAGCTGCAAATCCCTCCTTGGGGATGCTCGGAGGAGTCTGGAGGGGCGGGATGGGGCAGCAGGAGCCCAGGCAGAGGGGAAGGAGCAGCAAAGCTCATCCACAGCCGTGCGGAGAGGGGCGGGGACCGGCCCTGTCACCCCGCGGTGGCTGATTCACGGGCAGAGCCCGAGCTCTGGGCCGGGGGGTGTGAGCCAGCCAGGAGGAATGCGGGGAAGACAAACAGTGAGGAGGAAGGGCGATTCCCCAGGTAGCAGGGTGGGCACCACCGAGCTGCAGGGCGAAGTGTGAGGGCTGGAGAGCTGGGGCCAAGCGTTGGGACAGGGTGGGAGGGCTGTCCCCAAATGACATCCCCTGGGGCTCTCTGAGCCGGGCTGGGCACAGGCTGGCAGGCTCTCCTGGGCCGGGGAGCTGGGGCATTAGGGCTGCAGGGCCCCTGGGCTGTGGCTGAGAGGAGCCCTGGCAGTAACTGTGTCCTTCCCGAGCCCTGGCATCAGCTGTGTCCTTCCCAAGCTGTGGCCCCAGCACTCAGCTCCTGTCCCAGCACATCCAGCAGCTTCCTTGCTCCTGCTGCAACTTCCAAGGGAGTTTTGGCAATGCAGGTGTGCAACACTGAGCCCCGTGCAGCCACTGCAGAGCTGGTGTCAGACAAAGCAAAGTAAATCTCCATCAATGGCACCTCCCCACGCCCTGGGTCGCTGCCAGGGGGTCTGGGGGCTCAGCCCTGGGCCTGGCAGGTGCCTGTGCCCGTCCTGTCCCCTGTGCCACAGAGGATGCAGGGCTGATTCATCTCCTGCCTTGGCTCCTGCTTACGTATGTTCACTCTGTTCATTCCCTGCCTGAGCAGCTAAATTAAGCCGAGCAACAATGGGCCATCGATTATCCCATTATATTTCCATCGGGCCTGACTTCCCAGCGGCTCGGGGAGGGTGGCACACGTGGCCTCGGTGCAAGGAGCCCCTTGCCAGGTTCTGCTCCTGCCCCCGGTGTCCCACACTCCCTTTCTGCAGGGCTCTGTCCCCTCCCTGATTGTCCCTTTCTCCCCGTGTCACCTATTCCAGCCCTGCTTGTTCTGAGGCTCATGGTCCAAAAGCTGACAAGCAATTATTCAGGAGCAGAGAGGTTGAAACGTGTGGACCCTCCTCGAGTGCCCCGCAGTGCCACTGGCCTGGCAGGGCTCTGTCCCGAGCTCCGTGATGCCTCTGAGCATCCTGGAGCTCGGGGCTCCTCCCGGCCGGAGCTGGCTGGAGAAGGGCTGGGTCAGGCCGTGGGACAGGGGTGGCCGGGGTGGGTGACCGTGACTGGGACATCCCGGGGTGACCCGGGCAGTGCCGGGGGGTGGCAGCCCAGGGAGGGCCCCGCTCTGCTCCGTGCCCGGGGCCGGGTCCGCCGCCCACTCCCCGCTCTCAGAGGGCTCTGAAGCCGCTCAGGAGCTGGGGCTGACGCTGCTGTGTCTGCACGGGGATGCGCCGGCAGATCCTACCTGCGTCAGCACTGAATTCCCTGCTCTCATTCCCGCTCCGGCAGCGCCTTAACCCTTTCCGGCCGCCCTGAGCACGGGCTGCTCGCAGCCGGGGTGGCTGTGACCCTCCGGCTGTGACAGCCACACCCGCCCTGTCCCCGCGCCCCGGCCGGAGGGGACGCGGCATCCCCGGCTCTGCAGCCCGGCTCTCCTGTGCCCGTTCCGTGCCACCGGCCGGGTGCTGCTGCCCTGGCTGCCCCGGAGCCCGGGATGTGCTGTCTGTGCTGTTCCCGATCCGGGGAGGGGCGGCAGCGCTTTCCCGGTGCTCCTGCCTCTGTGGGCATCGGCACGGGGCGGTTTGATCGCCTCGGCAGAGGGCCCAAAGGCCAGCTGCTGTTCGGGCTGTTTGCAGGGATTCCAGTCACGGCTGGAAGCTTTTCACTGCCCACCCTCGCCTGCAATATGTGGAAATTGGGTTCCTGAAACCAGGACCCGGCTGTTGGAGCTGATTTGGGCTGGGCAGCCCCCTGGCAGGTGCCTTGAGCAGCATGGGCATCATGCTCATCCACAGCACAGGCTCTGCCCAGAGCTGAGGGCTCGGCATCAGGCAGGGGTTGGGGTCACCGTGCCAGGTGTTTGCCGTGTCCCTGGGCTCTGGGACAGCCCCGTGTCACCCCTCCAGAAACCTCTGGAGAGCAGAGAGGACTTTGGCACATCCCCATCACTCGGCGCCTCCCCGGCCACCTCTGCCCCCGCCAAGGTTAGTCAAGCCCCGGCTGCAGACAGAAGAAGCTGAACTTGTTTGTGGTTTCTGAAAGACAAACCCGAGCCAAACAAAATCAAAAATCCCAGGAAGAGTCCTTAGGCTGCTCCTTCTCCTGCTGCTGCTTTGCCACATGGAGCAGGAGCTTCGGCAGGGCCTGAGCTTGCTGAATTCACAGGGACCTGGTGTATGGGGCACTGCAGGGCTGGGGGCTGCCAAAAAATCCCTCACGCTTGGCAAAGGCACCGCTCAAAGTCTGGCTGACACCAGGTCCCCTTGCTGGGATGCCTGAGCTGTGTCTGTGCTCACTCCTGAGGTTTTGGGAAGGACTGGATGTGGAGCTGAGCCCTGTGCAGCAGCAGCAGCAGGGCTTTCCCCAGCCATGCAGCAGCAGCAGCAGCAGCAGCAGCAGCAGGGCTTTCCCCAGCCATGCAGCAGCAGCAGCAGCAGCAGCAGCAGCAGCAGCAGGGTTTTCCCCAGCCATGCAGCAGCAGCAGCAGCAGCAGCAGCAGGGTTTTCCCCAGCCATGCAGCAGCAGCAGCAGCAGCAGCAGCAGCAGCAGCAGGGCTTTCCCCACCCCGCTCTGGCTGCAGCTCCAGCCCGGCCTCTCCTCCCGCAGTCACCGGCAGCCCCAGGGCGAGTCCGAGCTGGCACCGCTGGCACAGCTCCCGCTGGGCTCTGCCGGGGCTGCCCCAGCCTCTGCTTTTCTTCCAGGAGCCCTGAAATCTCCTCGCGAGTTTCAGTGTGTTTAAAGGAGCCAAGGAAAGGGCGTGCGGAGCCCGGAGAGCTCGGGCCGGGCCGGTGCCCGGGGCAGGATGTGCCCCCGAGCTCCAGCCGGCCGGACGGGTCTGTTTTTATGGCCCAAGCAGAGCGACCCGGGATTAATCAGCCAGCCCGGGAGGACAGGCTACGCTGGGTTTGAAATTCTTTAGTGCTTGTAATAACTCAGGTGAGTCTCTTTGTTCTTGTGAGCTGTAATTTTTCATTTGACAGGCAGTGTCCCGTGACAAAAGAGCCAAACAGCCACATCCAAACACACCCTGGGATGTGGCACCGAGCCCCTCCACCCGCCCCTGCCCCACTCCCAGGTGACAATTTCCCCAGTGCAGCGAACTCCAGGGGCAGTTTGGCCACGCCTGTGTGGTCAGTGCTCAATGCCAAGGACAAAGGATGCTGACCCATTGACCCCCTCCCGTGGGACAGCTCCGGGCCCCCTGCCAGCCTCGGGACACCGTGTGGCACCTCTGCCCTCTGCCCCTGTGCCCAGGTGTCCCGGGCCCAGCCCAGTCTCCATCTCGAGGTGTCTGTGGTGCTCTGTTCCCCTCTCCCCAGGGCTCCAGGAGCGGGGTCGGGTTCCTGCTGGGATTACAGAGCTGGGATTACAGAGCTGGGATCACAGAGCTGGGATTACAGAGCTGGGATTACAGAGCTGGGATTACAGAGCTGGGATCACAGAGCTGGGATCACAGAGCTGGGATTACAGAGTTACAGAGCAAGCGTTACCACGGGACAGAGGACTCGCTTTTCGTTCCTCCCCGCTCCCCTTCCCCCCGGCAGCGGGAGGCAGGAGGATGTGTCAGCTCAAGGCTGAGGCTAAAGAGGCTTACACTGACTATTTACCTTCATGAGGGGCTATTTTCGGCTCTCAGCTGCCGCTAATGCAACGCTCAGGGCAGCACTGAGGAGATGCCACGTGAGGGTCACTGTTCCTGGGATCCACCTTCCTCCTCTGTAGGGACTGAAGCTTGGCTGCTTTGTTGTTCCTTGAGGTTTTTTTTTTCAGATGGCAAAGAGTGTCACAAAGGAAAATCTTAGGGATGGGTCAGAAGGACCTTTGAAATGCACTGCCCTCTCCAATGTGGGACTTGCTGCCATCCTTGCACTGCAGGGAAATCCCAAGGTTGCTTCCAGTGCTATCCTAGGCACTGCCAGAGGCCTCCAGGTTGGCTTCACTGACCCAGTCTCCCCCCAGACAAGCTCAGAGGGTTGTGGATCTCCAGTCTGAGTTAAATAATGGCATCACAAGTCAATGGACAGGCTGAGACTGGAACTGGGTCACTGGGATGTGAGTGCTGCTGGTCCTTGGGGATCCCTTTGTGTCCCTGACTATGGCAAAGTGGGGTCAGCGTGTGCCAGGGGCTTGAGGAGCTCCAATGGAGCACAGGGACAGACACCTGAAGTCTCCTGCTGGCAGAGGGACACCAGGGGACACCAGGCATGGCAGAGTGGCCAAGGGTGGCAACTGGTCCCAGGGATGCACACCCAGAGCTGGGCCCTGCTTTGAACAGAACCCAGCCTGTTCCACATGCTGGAAAGCTGCAGTGCAGAGTCTTTAACTAAACGAACCCTGAGTGATTTCCACATTGCTGAATGACATTTTAATAGTGGAAAAATAACGCTCTAAATTATCTACTTCATCTCTTCCTATTGTCTTTTACTGGCTGGGAACGAGTGCTGCAGCAAAACCAGCTCTGGCCCTTCTGGGAGGGGTTTGCTGGTGCCTCCCAGCCCATGGCAGGCAGAGGGGAGGTGAGGAGGGGCTGCTCCCCTGTGCCCAGCACCCCGTGAGCCCAGGAGGGGCTGCCCCTGTGCCCAGTGCTCCAGGCCTGGCAGGGCTCCCGGGGGGCTCCGGCTGCCCTGGCACCAGGAGCAGCCACGGTGCTGCCAAGGCCTCGTGGCCATGCCTGTGCCACACGGGGCTGGCAGGTGGCAGAAGGCAGTGTCTGCCTCCTGCTGTCCCCCTGGGGAGCTGGCACCTGTCCCTGTGCCACCAAGTCACTCTGCAGGAAGATGCTTCTGGCATTTGCTGCTGTGTGCTCTTTCTGAATTCAGCCACTGCCACCTGGAGCTTCCACGTGGACGGAGCCATCGATGCTGCCACAGGTGCCCAGGAGCAGAGCCTGGGGACAGCAAAGCAGCCCTGGCACCCAGCACGTCTCTGAGTGGCTGCAAAAGGGGCGCTCGAGCTGGGGGACGCTCTCTGCTGTCCCCAGCCTGCACAGCAATGGACACACAAAAGCCTCACACCAACTTTTATTATCACTGAAACACAGATCTCCACAAACTCCCTGCCCAGAGGAGAGCAGCCCCAGCCCTTGCACGAGGTGTCCCTTGCCAAAGCCCAGCTCACACCTGCAGCCTCGGTGCCCTGCAGCCAGGCAGATTCGGGGCTGTGCCCTTCCGAGTGGGCTTCCCATTGCTCCCATCCAGGGGAAGGTTTTTATCCTCTGGATTGAAGGCACACGAACAGGGAGCTGAACTGTCCTTCTGCCACTCAACAGCCAGCCCTTGGCACGCTGCCCTCAGTGGGTCAAGGCTCCTTCCATTCAGGAACGCCGCGTGCTCTTGGCTGGTGCTGGTTCACTTCCCAGCAGGAACGGGGCTCCAGGACAGGCTGTGGTAAGGCTTTGCAGAAGGATTTTGAGAGAAATGTGCTTGTCAGGTGCAGGAGCCCACCCAGCCCTGCCGGAGGACCCGGTGGTTCCACAGGTGCTGCTGAGGGCAGACATTCCTGAGAGGCAGGGCTGGGAGTGAGCCTGCCCAGGACAGCTGTGTGAGCAGTGGCGTGGAGGGAGTGAGAGGGAGCAGGACAGCCAGGGAGGGCTGCAGAGGGATGCAGGGAGGCCCAGCCCGCTGCCACCTCGGCTCCTTTTCCACCCCCACAAGGAAACTGCTCCCCTGGCTCCGTTTGGCACAAACGCTGGCTCAGGACACGCCCTTGGAGGCCACGCAATTTGGTAAGAACCTTTGGCAACAGGGCTCAAGGCCCCAGCTCCACTTCTGGCTGGCAAAATTTATAGCAGACATGGGGAGAAACACTGTCCTTCCAAAGACACCCCGAGGGGAAACCTTTATCAGAGAGAGCTCGGCAAAAATGACTGCAACAAGGCAAGTTTCATTTTCACTTTGTGATGTGGATCAGGGAGCACCCCTGGCACTGACTGAAGGGCCTAAAACCCACACGGGGTGTATGTGCCACAGGCTGTGGCACTGACAGGCAAGGACAGTAAATATTCAGTAATTGTGGAGAGCCAAAGGAAACACAATGGGAAACATACTGGAAACAACAGACTGAAGTATTAAAGTCTGCAGTTGTCAGCATAAAGAAACAGCTTTGCTGTAATGTCAGAGAATCACAGACTGGTTTGGGTTGGAAGGGACCTTAAAGCTCATTCCATTCCACCCCCTGCCATGGGCAGGGACACCTTCCACTATCCCAGGGTGCTCCAAGCCCTGTCCAGCCTGGCCTCGGGCACTGCCAGGGATCCAGGGGCAGCCCCAGCTGCTCTGGGCACCCTGTGCCAGGGCCTCACCTACCTCCTGGGGAAGAATTCCTTCCCAATATCTGATGAAGAAGGAAACTTTGGGCAGTGTCTGTGCACTGTTCAGAGCAGCTGTGCTCTGAAACCTTGGGCAGTCCATTTTCTATAAAAATGGAAAAAAATCATGGCAGCCAGTGTATCCTATAAAACCAGGAAAGGCCAGAGACAAGACTTTGAGGTGACCGGTCTTTCCTTGCTGACAAAGCAGACACCTTCCCTGCAATCCCAACGGTCTGCAGTTTTATTTTTGGCAGATTATAATTAAAATGGCTTTTATGGCTTTAAAAAGAAGCCACGAAGCTGCATGTTTTGGTTGAAGCAGAGAGGTGTGCTCTGGGTGAGGGGACAGTGGCCTTGGCTCTGCTCCTTCCACCTGCCCACCAACACTTCTGGGCGGCCTTGGCTCCCCGGAGTGTTCTTGTTTCTTACCAGCAAGTAAGAAAGTTCTGGTTGCTAACCAGTCCAGTCCCAGAGGCAGAATAAAAAGTCCTTCTTAAAACCTAGAAAAGCTTGTTTCTAACAAAATCAAATCCAAACCCAGTTCCTGGGTCGATGCCTTTCTCTCAGGTTCCATCACCCATGCGACGGAACTTCCCCTATAGAGCAATTCAATTCCTCCTCCATTCCACACCTTCCAGTCTTCTCAGGAGTCTTGACAAGCTATTCCTCCATTTCTTTCTTTAACATCTTTCCCTATGCACATCCTTCCTGCCCTTCCCTTCCGCCGTCGCACCCTGTTCCTCTCAGCTATTTTCGGAAGGCAAAGACATCCCGTGTTTTCAGGCCTTTCTTGCCTTCACTTCCTGGTTTAGGAGAAGACACTTCCACCAGCCCCCCGTACGGGCAGCTCTCGGACTCGGGGTGGTGGCCAGAGCACTCCACGGCGGGGATGAAGCCACTGTCCCACATGCCTGTCCCACACAGCTTGCAGAGGTCGTGCAGGCTGCAGGGGATGCGGGGGAGCAGGTGGAACTGATAGAGCAGACTCCTGGCCTGGAGGGAGAGAGAGGGAAAACAGTCACCCCTCACCAGGGACCATCACAGAGGGCTGAGGTGGCCTCCCACACAATCCTCCTGTTTGGCTGCCTGGGCTTCAGCAAAGGCGTGTCCTGCCACACACCTGAGGGTTACCCGAGGCACTGGGGACAGTGGCAGGTCACAGGGGTGCCACACACCACAGCTCATCCCATGGCCCCAGTCACTGCCAGCTGAAAGGGAACGGGCACCATGGCACCAACAGCTCTGTCTCCATTTCCCTGAGCAGGTTATCCAAACAAGGGTTATCCCAACCACACTGCCACCTCCCAAGCACTCAACAACTACCTCCTCCTGCTGCAAATCTGGTTTCCAGGCAAACAGCAGCATCCCACTGAGGTGGCCACAGGGATACAAGAGATGCAAAGCTGAAGCAGCAGTCCCCAGTTTTCTGAATACTCTGACTCATCTCTGGACCTTGTCCCACATGGGCATTTACCTTCCTGAGTACGAGCTCCCCGTTCATGTGCATGGCCAGGTTGCTGAAATGCAGCAGCATCTGGTCAGTGGCCAGCTGCTGCTCGATGACGTCGTCCCCATAAATCACCACGATGGCCACGCAGATGAAGAGGTGGAAATAGTCTGTCTGCAATGGGAACACAGGGGCTGCTGTACAGCAGGTGGAGGCAGAGCTCTGGCTTCACCTCCCACCCTCCACAAGCGGGTCCTTGGTGAGAGATTTTGCTCCCTTCAGTTCTGCCCAGTGATGAGAATGGGAGTTACTGGTGACTTCTGAACCACAGCTGAGCCAAGGCCTCTTTCCTTCACAGCACAGCAGCAAGGTCTGCACCAGTGCTTGCACCACAGAGTAGATTTTTGGGACAACATTTCCCAGCTGTGTAAGAGAAGCCTGAACTTCAGAAGTGGGTGTTCAGCATTTCCTGAAACACCTCCTTGTGAAGCCCAGACATCCTCAAGGAGGAGAGGCAAGCAGGGCTCCATCCTCCTGCTAGGTAGATAAACCTCTGCCATAGTCACAGACACGACTTATTTTGGCTACTTTTCTGCTAAGAGCCTTTCTGGAAACCCTCAGTGCTGAGGGTGAGGACTCAGCCAGGATGTGCCATGCCCTGGCAGCTGCCTCACCTGGTAGTGAGCCCAGCACGCTTCCCACATGCGCAGCGCCTCGGCCTCCGGGAACTCCCTCTTGAAGCAGAGCAGGATCCAGCGGTGGCAGAAGAGCATCTGCAGCCCGTCCTCTCCCAGGGCACACAGGTGCTGGTGGAAGCGGGGGTGCATCAGCCGCAGCAGCTCGCGCAGGTACAGCTGCAAGAGACAAGAGACACCCCGGGCTGAGGCCCTGCCTCGGGCACCCCTCAGCGCCCCGGCGAGCCAGAGCTGCAGAGCTGCAAAGCTCTTCTCTCTCAGCTGCCATTTCACAAGAAGGATGGATGTAACTAACTGCCTCTGGAGTGCCTCAGTCACCAGGATCAATTCTACCTGCCAGGTGTTCCCATAGAATCATAGAATATCCTGAATTGGAACTGATCCACAAGGATCATCAAAGTCCAGCTCCCGGCCCTGTGCATGACAACCCCAAGGATCACCCCAAGGATGTAGTGGCTTTGGAGTGTGATTTGGCATGCTGAACCCCTCCAGCCCAGGAACTGGGGAGAGGAGAAGCCATGACAGGGCTGAAGGGAGCCCAGCACTCAGCCTCACCAGCTGCTTCTCCATGTCCTCATCCCGGGGGGAGCTGATGAAGATCGTGTTCTGCATCAACCCAACAAAGCACCAGAAAGTATCCGACTCATCCAGGACCTCTGCCAGGAGTGGGGCAACCAGGTCGGACATGCCCTGGGAGTACCCAATGGCTGGGTTGAATACTGCATAGTTCAGTAAGATCCTCCTGGAGCAGAGACACAAATGCAGAGGGGACAGGTGAGGGCAGGTGACAGCATCATCTCAGGGACAAAGACACAGGGCCTCATGTGAGGTGCTATGACACAGACAGGGAAACCCTGCCCTGCTGCAAACCCCAGTCCTGTGGCATAGACTTCAGGAAAAGGTTTGGTATTTACAGACAGCAAAATATAAACTGAAAATGAGAAATTAAAAAGATTAAGAGGACAGAAATGAAGGGCCCATGGGAAAGGAGAGATGATATCCAACACATCCATAAAACTCCAAGCCATTCACCATGGATGAAACCCAGCTCTTTTTAGGTCACATGTTTAAAAGTCACACTCTCATGGAGCAGACTCTGGTATCTTTGTCCTCTACCCCATCAGGAGAACCACAGATCCAAGCACCTGCCCAGAGCACTACCACAGCACCTTTGCTGTGCCTGTGTGTGCAGGGAAGCTCAGGGATGGGAGCAGGGTTATAGGATTGAGAAGGGAACTACAGCAGCAGTGAGAGCACTGGGGAAGGCCTTGCTGTTGCATCCCTTGGTTGCAGAGGCACGGTGGGTGCTGTGCAGCATTCCCAGGCAGCCTGGGCTGGGGGCTGACCAACATTGAGCAGGACATGGTTTTTAGGATACTGGAATCAGACACTTCACCTCATGGTCTCCACATTTGGGTTGTCCTCCCCTCGGAAGAACTGGTTGCTGCGGTCGGTCCTCACGACATCCTTGTCCACTGTGAACTGCACCTGGCGCCAGAAATCCTTCTGCTCATCTGGAGTCATGGACAGCCTGGAAACCAAGCAGCAGCAGCAGAGGGTTGCCAAGACAGGAATGTGATTGCCACAATGAACAAAAAGCCTCATTTCAGTGTTAGTTTGCAGAAAAAAACTATTCCTGTACCGAGTTTCCTCAGCACCTGAAAAACAGACCAGCAGGTCTGTCCAGAACAGTGGATTGTCTGTCCCAAGGGATTACTGGAAGAAGCCTCCTGGGTTATAAACAGGATGACATTATGTGTTTGCTGCAATAAACACTTCAGAAGCATCAGACTCTGTTCTCCACTGCCCCTTGGAACTCAGCACACCAGAACTCACCGCTCTGGTTTGTCTCCTGATTATTAACAGTACTGTGCCCCTCCAGCTTCAATGTACCCACCTCCATTTAACAACACACAGTTCTTGCATTAACAATCTTCTGGTATTACATAACCCTTCTCATCCCTTATTTTTATGTACATTTTATTAATAAAGAAATATAAGATCCCAATTTCACCTTCAGTGTTCTCACCTGAGCCTTGCCTGTGAGGTGTTTCCCTGTGTGGCTCTGACAGGGCTGTTCCAAGAGCCCAGGTAAGGAAATGTCTGAGCTCTGTGGCGTTGGCTCCAGAGCCTCAGGAGGTCAGCAGTGCCCAACACCTCCCTCACCATCCCTCCCACTCCTCTACTCCAGCCTCTCCTCATGCAAAGGATGCAGAGACTGAGGTGTCACTGTGACATGCAGCCCAAGGAAGATGACCAGGGGAGGATGATGATGGTCTGTTACCTTTTCTCCTGGATCTCAAAGTACTCTTTCCTCTTCTGCAGCCTCAGTGCCTCTCTCTCTTCAGAGGTGGACTCGTAGCTGTAGTAGTGCAGCAGAAATGGCCACACCTCCCCACGGATGGAAATATCAATCCCACCAAAGAAAATGGCCTGGAAAAAGGAGCAAAAGTTATGGCTGGTACAGTTTTAGCATTCCCAAAAACAGCAACAGGCAACTGCCCGCTGCTGTGCTTTGGTGCCTCTGCAGTTCTTTCCTGACAAGTGACGCCTTGATTCAAGCTCCTGCAATTTGCACATGTTTAGAGGGAAAGTGCTGGCCCTCTATTCCCAGACCAGACACAAATCAGGCTCATTTCAATGTCAATAACCACCCCCGGAGAGGCTCTATGATTAACGTGTTGTTCTCATGTCACGGCTTAATCCCAAATCCTGGAGACTCTGCACTGCACTGCAAACTTCTCTCTCAGGGCCCGGGCCCAGGGCTCCCCTCAGCCCTGTTATTTCATACAGCAATCTCAGTTTATACAATCTCCGTTCATGCAATCTCAGTTCATACAATCTCAGCTATTTCAACCATCTCAGTTCTTTCAGCAATCTCCAGTGTTCTCTGTGACTTGGTCACACATTCTGCAAACACAGCAGGCACTGGAGACTTTGGTTTATTGATTCCAAGTGGCAGTACAAAGTGGGACAGAGAAATGCTCCCCCAGCACAGAATCACAGAACTGTTAGGGTTGGAAGTGACTCTGGAGATATCCAGTCCAACCCCCCCTCTCCAAGGCAGGATCACCTAGAGCAGGTGATACAGGAACACATCCAGGTGGGAATCCAATCCTCCAGCCAAGGCTTCACTCAGGTCTCCATCCTCCCAAGAGCCCAGCTCTTGCCCGTGGCAGGAACACAAACTCCTGCAGTTCCCCTGGGGACTCGCACTCAGCACAGGAGAGAGCACAGGAGGGCCCCTCACCTTCCTCAGCCTGTACTCCTCCTCCACCTGGCCGGCCTCGTTGAGGTGGTGCAGCCAGGCTGACACGTCCAGGCGCCGGTGGGAGTTCTCCTCGGGGTGGGTCTCCGAGGAGGGCAGCTTGGGCCGGCGGATGGAGAACTGCATGCAGGTTTTCTCATCTGCAAGCTGCTGAGGGGGCAGAACAAACCACAACTGCAGCAGGAGCCAGGGAGAGCAGCACAGTGTGAAAGCCAGAGCAGGGAAACCTCTGCATGGTTCATGGTAGGATTAAGCACTGAGGAGCTGCACTTGGGGAGGTTTTGTTGTTTTTTGTTGTTTTGTTTTTTTTTTTTTTAAATTCCAACCATTACAATAACAAGAGTGATTAGAATAATTAAAATCCACCACGAAAGAGCTTCATCCAAAAAAAAAAATAGTTTCCATTCCTCCTCCAATCTTATCCCTGACCTGAAACTGAATTAATGCTGCTTACAGCAAAACTTGCCCCTGCCAGGAATGCCTGCAATAAATTACATATGATTGGCCATATACAAAGGGATTGCTGTTAGGAGAGGGGGAACTGCGCTGCCAGGCTCTCTGAGGGCACTCAGGATCCCAGTGCAAGGCTGCAGCTGACATTTAATTTAAAAATCAAAGGTTGCTCAATGCAAAAAGTGAGCCCATGCGACTGTAATAAGAAAAGCAGCGGGGGGCTCTGTGGGAAGGATGGAAATTTAAAAATCACTGTTTCTAATAAGCACATACAATATCTTAAACAGATAATTAAAGAGCTCTTATCACATTTGTATGTAGATTGAACAAAATATGGCAAGATGCCTTGTCAAAACATTCTCCAAACGGAATGTTACGCGTCACAAGATGGATGAAAGGCTCTGACACAATTTCCAACCCATCTCTGCAGATTTCCAGACACCTTCAGTGCCTAAAGGACAGTGCAGACCTGTCAGGTCCATCAAAATCACTGAGGAAATCTTCTGGATGAACTTCCCCATATTCCACAGGTAGAACAGGAATGGATGGAGACAGACAAGTCCAAGAGACACCTTGAGTCCAGCTTGCATTTCCATCCTAAACACCCAGCATCTGGCAGCTTCCTGCCTGACCTGGTGACATGAACTCAAAGCCTCATTTCTCCAACACACCAACCCACGTGTGAAACACGTGTCCCCAAGAGCCTGGCTCAGGTACCTGGTCCTTGAGATGGGTCTCTGTGCAGTACTTCCATTGCTGAAACACCTCGGACAGTTTATCCAGGCCACCGTGGTGAAAATGGAAGATCTTGTACTGGCTCTCCCTGCTCGCCACCACCAGCTGCCCACAGGTACACGCCTCATCACTGTGGGAACAATGGAGAGCAACCTGCAGGGGCCACCCAGCACAATGGGGCACCAGCAGGGACATGGACCCTCGGGGGGAGACAGTGCAAAGCAAGTTGCAAAGTGCAACACCAATCTGTCCCTTAAAACAGGGCACAGAGGCAGCTTTACATCTCTGGGACTCACTGATCCTTCTGGGTCACTTCAGCTGAGACATTTTATGATTGTATGACATGGTCATAGTGACAATTTTCTCTACTTGTGCCTGGTAACAGCACTATTTTTACCCTTCCTTCACATGAAGGAATTAAAATTTGTCTTCCCTGGAGAAAAAACCGCAGGAAGTCTGCCCCAGAAACATTAAGGCAGTACACAAAGTCATCTCCTAGGGATGTGCAGACTTGCTCACACACAGCTCTATCCAAAGAAACAGGGAGTGAGAGCAAAAAGAGAGAGTAAAAATGTTTTTGCAATTATTTGAAATAAATTTTGTAATAATTTGAAAAATAACTGAAGAGGCTGAGAGCAGCAAGACTCCAGAGGAGCCTGGTGAGGGGCAGGCAAAAGAAAAGGTACCATAGATAAAGATGTTTTTCATATCCCCAGGTTATTTGAAGCATTTATGGTATGACAGCAAAGAGCAACCTTTACTAAAAATAAAATCCTTTCGACTCTGTAACTGTAATTCAGAGGCTCTCCTTGGGAAGGCTGACACTCACTTTCCTGGAGACAATTGTTCTGGAAAGGCTTCCAGGTAGGATTGCAGAAATCACCTCCACCCAGAGCCCCAACATGGAGCGTGCACAGCTCACACACATCTCACACAATTCACACAACTCACACCATTCACACTCAGCTCACACACGAGGATCCAGTACCTGAAGAAAAGGCGAAGGGATCTCATTTGTCCCAGGTCTACTCTGAAGACACCACACACCTGCTCAAGGGCAAATACCTTCTGCTGTTCATCCCATCTGGTGCTCTGTGTTTGCCCATTGTTCTCCTGGAATTGGGCACTGGTGTCCAGGCTGGAGGCAGAGCTGGTGGAGCAGGTCATGCGATTGTCACACGTGTCCCTGTGGACAGAGCGTGGGGACAAAAACCCTGTCAGCCACAGGAGGCGGTGGGTATGTGCAGTCAGAGGTCTGAAACTGGCATTCATTCACCAACTAAATTACTTTTATTTAAATTAATCCCTACCACCCCAAAAAGCATCCTGGTTTTGGCCTTTTCCTAAAGTTCGTGCATGCAGAACTGGGGAGAGCCAAACCCATTCTTCAAAACACCAACTTTTGAGAAGGTAAAATGAAGAAGCTCAAGCAATGCCCTCAGTGTCCAGCTGAGCCACTGCACATCAGGACAGGAACAGAAGGAATGAGCACATTCCAACAGCAGCATGGACCTGAGATCTCATCTAGGAAATTCCCTCTTTGACCAGTAAGATCCAAAGATGTTTCCCCTGACCTTGAGTTTCTCATTACAGCTCTCTAAGTGGACCTGCCAAGCCTGGATTCAGGTCTATAAACTCCAAACAAATGGTTTCCACCTGCAATCTTGAACCTTGGGAGAGTTAAGGATTGGGAAATCACACCCGAGCTCTTCAATCCACTGTAAACTAGAGAAGGTGAACCCAACCCTTTCCCAACCCAGATCTCCAGCTTTAAATGCAAACTGAGTTCAAACTCAAAAAGCCCCCACATCCCCACCAGCCCCCATCCCAAACGAAAAATATCAGTGCTTTGGGAATGAAGTGAATGTGAAACTGTGACCCCTTGGCTCGTAAAAAGGCCAATGCACGTGAACAATCTCGGCGCGGGCTCTGAATGGGCTCTGCTGTGAAATCGGGGTTTGCCAGACAAGGCCCGGAGCAGGTACAAAGCAGCCCCCTGCAAGGCCACTTTATGTGGTGTTTTCTAATCCTCTTATCCAACAATGTGGGCACTGAACGCTGGAAATCACACACTCAGCATGCACTTCACATCCGTGTGCCTCCCGCGCCTGGCTCCAGGGCCTCTTCCACAGGAGCAGCCTCCTGGGCAGCAGTGCCCCACGGGCCAGGGCAGCACATTCCAGGGGACAGGGCTCTGGACAGCCCAGCCAGCTGGGTGCATTTCCATCCCAGCCCTGTTTCAATGTGTGACTCAGCTCCCCCAGCCCCTTCCTGCTCCTGTGGCACTGGAGGTGACCAAGGCGGGTTGGCTCCAGCTAAAGGAGCAGCTTCGTGGCTCTCTGGGAAGTTCTGCTGCTCCAGTTTTTGGAAAGAAAGCAGCAAATCAGAACTCACATTCAGGCCATTTGCAGGATGAGGACTCAGAAGGGATGTGGCAATAGGGATCACAGCACACATCCAAACTCGCTCCAGGTTAGACACCAGGATACCTTCGACCACAGGCACAGCTGTACACCATCCCCTGCCTTGGGAATTTTTCCATGAAGATTGTACTGGCCTTCATGAAAAATCAAGCATTACTTTCTGATAAGGTGGCAAAATGTAACACTTTCTGAAACATCGAGTATCTAACATTAACAGAGATGTAACAAGAGTCCTGGTACAAGAACTTGGGCTGGACTGCCTGCTTGGAGCAGCTGGTATTTATGGAGCAACACTTCATAACAGCCACAGCTGGTTACACAGGATTTTCCTGGAAGAGATGACTCAAACTAACTCAAAGATTAAGCAGAGGCAACCCATTTTCTAAAACTCTTGCAAAGAGGAGCTGGTCAGTATGGCAAAGGGCTGGAGGATGGGTTGGTGTAAGGATCATGCAGGTCCTGGTCACAGAGGTCCACATGCCAGTTCTTCAAGAACATCATCTGAAATGACCAGCAGAAATGTCCAGAGAACTGTCAGGAAATGAGTTACCAGTAGAGCTGGCTTTGATGCTGGGCATTCTGTAGCTCCTCGGCGCAGCACGACATTTCCAGCTGCAGTCCCCTGTGCTCCAAAACCCAAATCTGCCCCAGATGCAGCAGCAGCCAGCTGAGACCTGCGGGCAGGAGAGCCCGGGCACAGTCCTGGCACTGAGGGAACCTCCGGAAATGCTTCTCCAAGACAAATGTTTACAGTTCCCATCCAGCCACCGGTGACAAGCTCGCACACGCATCCCACAGGCACGGGAGCCTCCGGTGTCAGTGGGCTCAGCCCTTGCAGGCAGCAAGGAGCACCAGGGGTGAGCAGAGTGCCTCAGCCACTGCAGCCCGGGGAAATTCCGATGTTCTCATTGATGCAGAGGGTGAAATCTGAAAGAGACACCTGTGCCCTCCTTGCCCTTCACAGGGCTCAATGGACACAAACATTCACACACAGGACGGAGCAGAGACAGAACCACCTCGTGCTGGTGCTCACTGAGTCACCGGGGAAATTCGGAAAAAACCCGCACGCTGTCTAAAATGACTTTTTCCTGTACATATTGATTGAAAAAAAAATTGAAAATACTCTAATCTCTGGATTACTTTTAAATAAAATTTTAATATTGAAACTATTCTGTAGGTCAGTGACAACAAGCAGTATGATCTCTGCTAATTTTGTGGGGTTTGGGGAGTCCTCTAACCAGGCACTCAAGATAGACAAACACAGGGGAAGAGTTTATTGACTGTCAGACTATTCTATCTGTTGGATGAGGAATCTATCCCAGAGCACCCCGCAAAAGCAGGAGCTGAAGCACTGCAACGCAAATAGCCGGAGGAACATTCCAGAGAGACTTTGGGTTGTGGGATCCAGGAAAAACAGAGCACCAGCTAGTACACAGCACTGGTCAGCAAAACAACAAGTGCAGTGGGCCACGGGAATAAAAGGGACAGGGAAAAAAATCAAGGAGGATTAGAAAACCTGGGTCAGGAAACTCTGGGCCATGTTCATGTGTTCAGTTCAAGAAGGTCATGGAGGGGCTGGAGCGTGTCCAGGGAAGGGAACGGAGCTGGGGAAGGGGCTTAGCCTGGAGAAAAGGAGGCTCAGGGGGGACCTTCTCACTCCCCGAGACAAGAGTGGAGCCAGCCAGGGGTTGGGATCTGCTCCCAGGGAACAAGGGGCAGGACAGAAGGAAACAGCCTCAAGTTGTACTAGGCGAGGGTCAGGTTGGATATTGGGGAAAAATTCTTCATGGAAAGGGCTGTCAGACATTGGTACAGGCTGCACAGGGCAGTGGTGGAGTCCCCAGCCCTGGAGGGATTTAACAGCCATGTGGATGTTAAATCTTGGGGACATGGCTCAGTGGTGGCCTTGGCTGTGCTGGGGGAATGATTTGAGTTGATGATCTCTGAGGGCTTTTCCAACCCAAATGATTCCACTTCAGCCTTTTGCCCTCAGCAAACTCCCACCACTCTTGTCTCAAAACACATCCCATTCCTGCTGGGGAGCAAGAACAGGGGCTGATGTATTTTCTCCACTCAACAATCAACTACAGCAGCCAACCATATCCACATTCCTGGAGCCTTTGTAGCCCCAAGGAGCCACCATCCCCCTCCCAGCCCATGGGACCTCTCACACGCCTGGCTGAGGAGCTCAGACACTGCAGGTGAGACTCAACCTGCAGCAATGGGACCCAACTCACTGTTCCAAAGCCCTGGAACACACCTACAGCACAGAGAGAGCTAAACCCAATTATTATTTCTGTTCCAGAGACCTGCCCTGATTACCTGGGAAGCCAATTTCAGCAACAAAGACCTAATAACTCATTTTACGATGTGATGTGACAAATATAATTACGAGAGAGAAAGGGGCTGAAGGCTGCAGCCATGATGTGGCAGTTACCCAAGCTGTCAGCGTGCACCACCTGATTCCCAGCGAGCCTCCTGCCAGAGCCAAGCCCTGCTGCTGGAGCTGGCTCTCCATCACCCCGGCGCTAACGCACGCTGTCACTAATAGCAGCTCCCACAGCCCCAGCATTCCTGCACGCCGGCTTGGGACCATCATTTACAGACAATGAGTATCATCATAATGTATGAGCATCCATGTAATGGGAATTACATGCCCCTTTTCCTCCCCAGGGGTTAGCATTTCTCTGTTTCTCCACTATTCCCCACAGGCACTGACCTTCTGGGTTCCTCTTCTTCCCAGCAAGGTGAAACAGCTCCTGGCAGCATCAGCTGCTAAGATAGACAGCTTCAAACAAATAATCTGCCAATAAAAGTTCAAAGCTATCCTGAAATGCCTAAAAATTTAGTGCAGTGGCTGTACAGGGTAAGGTAATATTGAGTGTCTGGAACCCAAATCCATTGTTCTGATAAAAAAAGTGTCCTTGACAATATACATATATTATAGACTGAAATGTGCTGAATTCAGTGACACAAAAGACATGCAAAGGAAACCAGATTGGTAATTTAGGATTAAAAAAGAGATGATGAAATGTGTCTGCTCGCTCTGCAGAGCAGGGCTGGAAGGACACTCGCAGGACAGCACCAGCTTCCCACGGAGTGTGGCCACACAGAGCCAGCCATGGACAGGGAAACGCTGCTGTCACACTCTGACCAGCACACACCAGTAACCAGGTTAAGAACTGTATTAAATCCACCCTTTGGCTGAAAACATTTGGAACTTGAAGTTTCTGTGCCTCAGAGAACCCGAACAGAATTGATTTCCACCGACCATGGTGACCAGGGAACAAGGTGCTGGACAGCCTGGATTTAGAAAGCCTAGCCAGGATTTCTAAAATTAAAGCATCCTCGTGTGGAAGCATTTCTATACATCTGCAAACACGTGGGAAACAAATCTAACAATTCCTCCTATTTTTGGGGGAAACCTGGGAAAAACTACTCAGGCTGTTACAGTACAAAGTACACGGATGTCAACATGGACTTTCCGAGAGCTTGTTCCACAAGCTTTCCATTGATCTGTTTGCTTTCAAAACATAAATTTCCCCACGTTGAACTGCACTAAATGCTATTTAGTAGCTAATTAACTTTCTGTGCTGAAAACCTCCTGTAATTGCACTTCTTTCACCTTTTTGAGCCCGTGTCCCTCGGGGAACCCAAGCTGTCCTACGGCATTTGTTCTGCTCATTTCTATCTCACAGGCACAAGTTCCTCCCTGACACCGGGCTGCCAATCACGGCGGCAGAGGTCACTGGAGACCAAATTAGGAGCACTCTGCCTCTGACAAACTTGCTTTGCTTAGCTTGTTGTAAAGGGAAAATAAACAGTTACGAAAAATAATTGTATCCTTTCAAGCAGGGCACCGGGAAGCAGATCCAAGCGCTTGTCCAAGTCAGCGCATTGTTGTTAGTCACTCCTCGCATTCCTGTTATTAACAACACCCAAGGAACAGGCTGTTTACATCTCAAAACTGCTGGAGTCCCTCCCTCCCTTCGGACCGAGCAGAGGGTCCGTGGCCAGAGCCTTGTTCAGGGACTCCTCAGGCACCCTCTGACCTTGGGCTGAAACAGCAAGTTCACCGTCAGGGACAGGGCTGGGAATTAACAACAGCTCTGCCAACGCCAGCCTGACAAATAAACCACTGTAACACGGCGAGGGACTCGCGGAAACCCGATTATGCAGCTTTGCCTTCTGACGGGCGTAATTGGTTTGTCCTTGAGAAATAAAGATCAAAGCGATTTGTTCTGCTTTAAGGGGCTATTGCAATCCGTGTTCCCAGCACTCTGCCCGCCTTCCCAGAGCTTCCCAGCACCTGGCACAGGTAGAACACGGATCTCCATCCCAGACATTGGTGACCAGAGAGGGACCCACCACCTTGCACCTGAGAGGGGTGGAAGCCTCACCACACTGGGGGCTTTGTTGCCCCTCATTCATCCCTCCAAGCCCTCGAGGCCGGAGGGGAAGCTGAGTGATTCCAGCCAGCAAGGGGGCATTAGGAAAACAGCCCCGAAGGGTCCCCCCAGTGCTGTGAGTTAAAGCAAAAGGAAAACAAAACAAATCCAGAGTTCTTGAGTTAATTATTCTGAATGCAAATGGAATAGGCAAAAAAATAAGCAGAAGTTTGTAGTGAAGTAATGGGTGTTTTAATCTCTTTTCCCCAAAGTCTGGAATGTGATACACATCTAGCTCCAGCTAAGACACAATCTGCTTTCACAGCTGACACTTCCACACAGGTGTAGCTGCTCAGGTAAACCCAAGTGAGGTTTTTTCTGTTTTTCTCTGGGACTTCTTGCTAGAGGGAGAGAGAGGAGGCAGAATGAGCAGTTTGATGCTTATGAATAAAATACACACAGCTCCGAGCAGCCAAACACAACAAATCACTTAGAGCCGAGCGGACACTGCTCAAGGATGCAAATGTTACCTTCAGTTTAAGGGGAGAAAATGTTCCAGAAGCTCAGTGTTGGATTTTTACAATCCATACGAAGAAGGGGCACCTCATGCCTGGGCTTACACTCATTAATAAATCAATCGAAATGCAACACTTTAAAAAAAAGAAATTCCTTAGATGGAAAAAGTGATTTCTCAGCAAAGCCCAAAAAAGAATGTTTGCTTTTCAGCCCATTCCAGTCTGGAGAAGGAGACCTTTCTTCCCCATGTTTATTTTATTTTTAAAATCAATGGATTATTTTGCTTTTTTTCCTTTCAGTTTAATCCATGCAAAAATAAAATTCTCCCCTAATTATGCTAATTATAATCAAGCCTTCAAACCGCTGCTTCCTTGAAAGACCTGCCGATTACCTTTGTTCTTATATTCCTGGCTCTAAGCAGTGAACTGGGAATTTCAGGGGGACATTTTAGTGGCAAAGTTAACCAACTCCCCGGCCTCTGCTGCTGCCCCAGCGTGAGCTGAGCCAGCACCACCCAGGATTTCACTGTTTCCACAAGACAATGCGGATTTCCCAAGGGAAGAGCTTGCTTCAAGTAGCAGAAAAGGGAGAGGAAAGAGGAGCGCTGCCTAAAAGCATGTTCCAGAGTTATTGTAAATGCCTAATGCTGGGATAATTGTGAGGCCCGAGCCAAGGAGACAGAGGCCGTGCAGATTTATTTGCATATACTGTGGTGCTTTGGAGGGGACATGCTCTTTATTTTGATTCACTTAACGCAATTCTTCCCTCACAAAGCTGTGGATACCTGCCAGTGCCATTTATCTTTGCTCTCCATTCAGATTTCTGGGCGTTGCGATTGTATAAATAAATAACAGAAGAAATGCAAGAATATCCAGGGAAAAGGTGAAAGCAGCCCTGGGGAGAAGGACCGGGGGGTGCTGGTGGGCGAGAGCTGGTCATGCCCTAGCCCTGAGCCTGGGCTGACCCCAGCGTGGGCAGCAGGGACAGGGATTGTCCCTCTGCCCCTCAGGTGAGACCCCACCTGCAGAGCTGCTCTGGGGCCAGCACAGGGAGGAGCTGGAGCTGCTGGAGAGAGCCCAGAGGAGGCTCCAGGATGAGCAGAGGATGGAGCAGCTCTGCTGGGAGGAAAGGCTGGCACAGCTGGCATTGTTCACCTGGACAGGAGAAGCTTTGGGCTGAGCTCAGGGTGGCCTTGCAGGGCCTGAAGGAGCTGACAAGAAACGTGGAGAGAGACAATTGAAAAGGGATGGAGTGACAGGACAGAGGGGATTAGTTTCAAACTGAGAGTAGGTTTAGATCAGATATTAGGAAGAAATCCTTCCCTGTGAGCAGGGTGAGGCCCTGGCACAGGGTGCCCAGAGCAGCTGTGGCTGCCCCTGGAAATGCTCAAGGCCAGGCTGGACAGGGCTGGGAGCAGCCTGGGACAGTGGAAGGTGTCCCTGCCACGGCAGGGGTGGCACTGGATGGAGTTTAATGTCGCTTTGCACCCAAACCATCGCACGGCTCCGGGATTTCCCGCCTCNGCGCCACCGACCGGCCCTGGCCCCGATCGGGACACGGCCACGGCCACGGTCACCGTCACTGGCACGGGCACGGTCACGGTCATGGACATGGACAATGGGCACAGCCACGGGCACGGGCATCGACCACAGCCACGGTCACAGGCGCCGGCCGCGGTCACCCGTCATGGCCACGGTCACAGGCACAGGCCATGGTAGCGACCCACGGTCACGGGCCACGAAAAAGCCACGAAAAAGCCACGGCAGCCACAATCCACAGCTCCACAGAAAACCACGACAGCCCTGCCCACAGAGCTGTGCCCGAAGCAGGGGTCCAGGCCTTCCCCAGCGTCCTGATCGGACCCGAACAATGCCCGGTGCCCCAGAGGCCTGGGGGCAGAGGGGACCCTCCGTGTCCCCTCATCGCTCCCGCTGCCTGCCCTGGGATCTCCCTCCTGGGGACCATCTGCTCTTGCTCCCTCCCCAACATCCCAAAGAAAAAGCTTCACAGACCCCCTCAGCCGCAATTCCCAATCCCAAGTTAGCTGTCACTATTTTCTTCCAACGAAATCTGGCAGCAACCCAACAGAGGGAAGAAACAAACCTGCTATAATTAATGCTCTTGCTGTTCAAATATTTATATAAAGCAAGATAGAGCCGTATGCCTCTGCAATCTCTTGGATCTGTCCAACCTTCTCAGCTTTGCAGCCAGGAACAAGTTTAATTGATTACACAGTGCTGCTGATGGCTCAGGCCAGCTCCCCTTCCCAGTGCCCAGCTCCACACAGACCCCCCCTGCCTTAGGGAAGCTTACACTGACCCCACAATGCAAACAGAAGACATCAAGGACTATCGTTCTGATGCAAGAAGGATTTGTGGATGTTTTTTCCTAGGCATGGGTTTGATTACAAATGGAATTAGGAGCTTTGCTGTCTTACTTCATAAGTGGCACCAGTTCAGGCAAGTCCTGGGGAACTGAAGCCTGGACCAGGTACCCCCCTCGCTCCTCCCCAGGGCTGAAATCATTCAAAACTGAGATGCTGCAAGAAGTTACAGGAGATTTTAAAGTCTGTGACCAATTCCCCTGGTTCCAATATAATCACTTCTGTTACAACAGCGATGAATTCCCAATCTCTTGATGACTCCAGAGCTCCTGCCAGTTCACTCTAATTTCAGCTCATTTCCCTTATAATTTTGTCTCCTGTTTTTGCTGCAGAGGTCGGAACGGCTCTCAGCCCTTCAGGTGAGCTGCCAAAACAAGATGATGCAATGCCTGCGCTGCTCCCACCGGCTCCTGGAGCAGCTCATTTACTGATGAGCTCCTGGGAAGTGGCTTAACAACAGGATGTGCAACACATCCGTAAAAATTGCATCAGCTGCGACGCCAAAGGAGTTTTTCCCTGTGCTGTGAGCTTTGCCTGGGCTGTCTGTGATCGATCTGCCATATGAATTCATGTCTGCTGAAGAACATGAGAACTCACCATCATCCAGCTCCATTATGACAGTGTTTCGTTATTTTTATTACTGCCTGCTAAAACGATCGATGTCTCATGAAAGATGTTTCCTTCCTGCATTGATTCCACCTTGACCACGTCGCTTCTGCTCGTCCTTTCCAGCCTGAGCTGTGGGAGCACTGCTGGCCTCTGTCCCAGCACCTGTGGGGCTGCTCGTGGAGCTCCAGCCTCTGGCCAGATGTTGCCCCAAGCTCCACTTACACAGTTCCAACGCTGAGGCTCCTCAGTCCAAATTGGCCAACATCCCAAGGTGAAGTGAGTGAAGGAACCAACACCAGCCTTTGTATCTCCTCTTCAGCATTGTTGGGGTGCTCATCAGGTATCAGAAATTGCAGCTGAGGACTGAAAAGCCTCCAGCAGCCTGAGCACCCATGAAAGCTCCTGTTACCCAGGGATCACTCTGGCACAGCACAAACCCCACCCCAAACCAAACCCCACTCAAAGAGCACTAAGTGCTTCCACAACCAACTGTATAGATCTGATGTCATGGTCAGTTCAATAACTCCAGCAGCATCAGTGGATGGACATTACAGAGGTGTCAGATGCTGTTTGGTTGCCTGGATGTAACAAAAGCCTTTTAGTTTCAATTTACTGCTGGGGAAAATGGAAGCAGAGGAATTTCCCAAGGCAGCAGCAAGCCAGAGCTGGGCACAGAGAGCAGCTACCCTGAACTTGTGTCCTTCAGGCCATAAGGCAAATGTTTCCTGACAGCCAACAAACAAGGGGGACAGGGGAGGGAAGGGACAGAACAGAATGATTTTATTTCCAGAATCCCTCCTTTTCCACAAAAACACAGACTTTGACAAAGCTGCCATCAGTGCAGGCATTCCCCACACCAGCTGCCTCCTGCAGGAACCACATGCTGGGAGCACTAAGGGGTCCCCAAAGTTAAGAAGGACACAAACCCCAGGACAGTAAGGCCACCTTTCCTTGAGGCATGAGGGCACCCTGCAGCAGTGTGCCAGGCTGGTCTAAAGAGAGAAGCAGGAGTGTGCATGCTGGTGCTGGGACACTCCCATTGCTCCCAGCCCAAGGAATTGTGTAAACGGGAGGAGGATGCATCGACCGCTGCGTGGGACCCCTGGCAGCCTGTCAAACTGAGAAGCAAAGAGAAAAAAAAAAAAAAAAAACAATGGCTAAGTTTTTACTTCCTTATGTTCTACAAGGCGAGTTGGTGACTTGCAACTGACTTGTTGTGCAACTCCAGGGCTCCTCAGCCCACCTCCCTCCCTCCTCCCTGTCCTTGTCCTGCACACATGGCAGTGTTTGTGCTCCCTCATGCTCAGGTGGCCAAGCCACCTCCTCAGGGACACTCCAAGAGGCAGATGGGATTCCTGGTCAAGCAGTTCGCCAAGGCCCTGATCTCATCTGATCCCAGGGTACCTGTACATCCCAACTCTTCCACTGTGACCCGTTTCTCCATTTCTGAGGATATCTAATCACACAGGGAGCTGGCTGGACTGAAATGCAACATATTCCTTCAGCTTCTGCAACAACCACAGGGAAGAGCAGAGCTGTCTTTGCAGCAACTCCCCAGTGCAGAGGGAAACAACCAGAAACAGTCGTTCCTCCTGGCAGAGAGGAGGTGGTGACTGGGAGGTGGGGAGGGAAGAGAGCTCAAACAATCTGCCAGCAGCACAAACTTTGTTCCCACTCCAATTCTGGCTCAGAGGGGAAGCAGCCAGCAGAAAAACCCAAACCAAAACAAAACCTTAAGAAACAAGGAAGCTGTTCCCATGTTTGTAGTGACTTCTGAAACAGCATCTCCTGTCCCCCAAAATGCTGAGATGAAAGCAGGAAACACGAGATGCTTTTTGACCAGATTTTTGCAAAGGATTCTATGCAAAATCTCCCACTCAACAGCTTGTAAGATCCTGCAGATTCCATGGAAGGCGGCTCAATGGGGAAGAACAAATTGGCACAAAAAACGCACACACTGGACAAAACCCTTTCAAGTCAAAAGTCCCAAACAACAAAAGTTCTGTTTTATTAATCTGCTGCCAATTATGAGTGTCACATGCACTGTGTGAGGCTTCAGACTGGCACCACAGGAGTTAAAAAAGAAGAAAAAAAGCAGAACCAAGCAGGCCCCTGAGCTGTGTGTGTAGAGCCGGCTCTGCCTGGCTGGAGCTGTCTGGGCTCCAGCAGCAGTGAGGAAAAGCCGGCAGAGGGCAGGGAAATGCCACAGGAATTCACAGACAAGGCAGAGAAGATGCAATAAACCATATTTCCTTCCTTTCCTGACACTATTTGCAGCTCAGAGCATAAGTGTTGCAGCACAGTTAAACCACAACACTCCTGACTCACTGGACCCTCCTGCACCAGCTCCTTGCAGGAGCAATCCAAGCCCACAGCATTCCTGGGACAGCACGTGGGCTGTGGCCCTGGCCAGGACTGGGGTTTCCCCTGGATGAGCTCAGCCTCCTGGTTTTCAGCAGCCAGGATGTTATTCCAAACGTGTCCCCTCGCTCTTCCCACTTCCCACCACTACAGTGGGGTAATAAGACGTTATTGAGCCCTGAGCTTCACAATCCCTCCATGAGGACAGAAGATGCCAGGCTATGCACATTTCATTCGTGGTCATTGGCGTTTCTCTCACCCACTGATCTGGCAAAGGCTGGACTTTATTACTTGGGATGGGATGGGATGGGATGGGATGGGATGGGATGGGATGGGATGGGATGGGATGGGATGGGATAGCTACCACTCACCCCACTGTACTGGTGCTGCAGAGCTCAAGCCCAGTGAACCCTGGGCACATCCTGAATGCAAAGCTGATACAAAGTCTGACATCACCTCACAGAAGGGTTTTTAAATATCCAGAGAGAATTGAATCCATTAGAATACTTCCTCACAAACCTTGCTCTTACTGGCATTCTCTGGGCTTGAGATTAGCCCACAAAATAGAGGCAAAACCTCTTCAACTGTCAGGGCAGTCTGTGCATTGCTGACATGCACAAAAGAGAACTCGATTCTCCTCATTTCAGGTGTAGTTTCAAAGTTGAGTTGTAGCCTAAAAATCAGCCCCATGGTGCTTCAGGAATGCATCACATCCATCCTCCCTGAGATGGGAATGAGTAACACACCAACAGGGCAGGGCCCAGAAAGTCAGAACCACTGAGTATGGAAACAGGGAGTTGTACAGGTGCCCTCCTGCTCGTTATTCCCTTGCCAAAGTGCCCTCTTTCCCCCCGTGGAGTTTACTGCAGGTGACACTGAGAAGCACTGACTGAAATACCCAGGTTAGACATGCAAGAATTAATATTTATCTGTCTGAAGTGGGACCACGTTCTGAACAGCAGCAAAACAAGCTCTCACACGCAGGTTTCGTGTCAACACAGGGCCTGGAGGGGTGCCCACGGCTCAGGAAGTCAGCAGGGCCCTTTGATGTGGCTCTGCACGAGAAGCAACAAGCTCAGATCCTCAGCAGAGCCAATTAGGCCAACAAAGGACCCGTTTAATTTAGCAATGCTGCTTCCAGGGCTAAAGACAGTTTACCTGAAAGGACATACACAGCCCTGGATGTTTGGGGCCAAGGTTCACTAAGCAGAAGCAAGAGTGGCTGACAGTTTCCTGTAAACTCCATAGGAGTCTGAAGCAAGACAGGACATTGAGCTCAATGCCACTGTGAAGTTTCTCAACTTCCTTCAGCATCTCCAAGCTCAGTGCCCAGCACCCAAAAACTAGAGAAAGGATGCACTCACCTGCTTTCACTGTCCATGAACACGGAGCTGCTGCTTTTCCCCAGGGCTTCACTGATGGGAGAGAGGCAGAAGGGGGAAGAGAAGGCATCAGAATCAGAGTCAAAAGTGCTGTCCCTGCTCACATCGTCAGCAGACAGCTCCAAGGAGCCCTCGTCCTCCCTGCAGTCCAGGCCCTCCTCCGTGCCCTCCGACCTGTTGTGCTCCTCCTGGGAGCTGACCGTGGACAGGGTCCCTGAGTCGCTGCGGGGCGGCTGCGGGGACCGGCGGGCACCACTCTGCGACAGCTTCTCCCCTTCCGAGGAGGGGGCCCCGTCCCTCACGAGCTGGGACACCGTGAGGATCTCGTCCCCCCTGAGGCCCGGGGGCCCTCTCTGCTCCGGGGGGGACGCGGGCCGGCCGGTGCCGAAGGCCTGGGCGTGGCGGCCGCGCTTTCGGGGCGCTTTGCGCACGGGGGAGCTCTCGGGGGTGACGTAGCGCAGGGCTTCCTCATCCTGCCGCTGGATGCGGGAGTTGGGCACCCAGGCCAGGATCAGCGTGGTTCCCAGGAGCTCGTCCTTCTCCATGTACAAGCACAAATAGCCTGAGAGAGAGCACAGCAGCACCAGTTGTAACACCAAGTCGTTCTAAGGGAACCGCATTACCCTGAAATTTCCCTTTCCCCATCTCTCCATCCCTGGAAATGTTCAAGGCCAAGCTGGCTGGGGCTTGGAGTAACCTGGTTTGGTGAAAGGTGCTCCTGGCAGGGAGGATCTTCGGGGTCCTCCCTTTACCTCTTCAGGAGATCATCTTGAAAGTCCCTCCTAACCCAAACCATCCTGTGATTCCTGCCGCTTCACTACCACTACACACTGGCAAAACAAATCCTTTAATTTACCAGGACAGAATGCTGTCAAAGGAATTGTGGAGTGCTCAGCATTATTCAGTGTTTGCAAATAATTTCAAGTCTACACGTGGCTTTTGAACAGTCTGAATTCCCTCTGGCCTAACTGAACAGAGAAATGACATGCAAATACTTGGACTTCCTGGACAGATTCACTAATCAAGAGTAAATTATAAAATATGTTCCCACATGAAAAAGTTCTACTGTTTCTTAGTTAAACAATTTCAAGTGCCAACTGAACATTGATTTCTCAAGAATATTTACCTTAGTGTAGCTAAAGGGCTACAGTATTTATGGGAAGCCAATGGAAAAAGAAGACACCCACACCAAAAGGAAAGCAAGGGTCAGTGTTCAGAGAATAATTCATTCTGTGAAGCTAAGCCAAGAGCCACAGGTCTTTGATGAGAACATGAAAGAGCACAGGAACAGATGAGAATACAAGGACAGTGCAGGATTTATCCTCATTTACTCCAGTGCATACAGCCACAATCAGGCTTTTTGGATTCTCCCTTTACCGGTGGTTGCTGAGGCCACTCCAGCAATGACAGTTACAAGAGGATTGGATTTCCTGAACAATTCAGGGACATGAACGAGCAACAGGAGTCACTGTCCTCACACAACAACTTCTGACTGCACAAAAGGACTTACTAAACCAGGTAAATCCATGCTGCACCAGAAGGGAAAGGAGCAATATCACTAATCGTCCTACCAAAAGAAGAGCTGATGGGTCAGCTTGTGGATGGCTTTCCTGAGCCTTCCACAAAACTGCCTTGCCCTGTCCCCACCAGCACCTCTTCATTTCTTAGAGCCCAGGGTGTAGAACTCGATAGAAGCAACACCCAGGGGAGAGAAAAAGAGAGAATGGGCAGTGTCTGCAACGGCCCATCACCTGGATGGTGCTCCCCGATGCCCTGCAGCAGCTCAGGGGGGTGGACACAGACATTGTTCTTGGAGTAGATGATCTCCCCATCGAGCACGGAGGAGGAGCCGCCGCCGCCGGGAGTCAGGGTCAGGAGGTCGGACGCTTTCGAAGAGGCTCGACGGAGGAGTCGCCCCAGAGACATCGCCAGGGAAATGTTTCCATCATCTGTCAGCTCGAGTCAGGAGCCAAATTCAGAAGATCTGCCAAGAAGGAGGAAAAAATAGTGTGAGAACCAAAATAACGACAGCTCAGCATGTGCCACCCACTGTCTGAGGACAAGTCTCCCATCAACCCACACCTCAGGCAAGAGCCCACTAATGCTGTGGATCTGTAACATCACCTTCATGCCTCAAAGGTGCTCAAGCACAGAATCCCAGGACATTTTTTTCTGCAATGAGGAAGCACGAAGGCAGCAAAATGCCACATGTTCACAGTTACTGTGGGAGGAGGCAGAACAGCAATGCTGGTCACTGAAATCCCCACTGAGGGAACAGCTCAGCGTGTGGAGCTGCCTGATGTGTCACTGACCCGGGGATGTCACAGAGCCAGAGCTGATCCCAGAAGTTCCTTCAGCACAGAAATGGCTGAGACCACAGCACTGAACATGGGGCTACTGCTCCAGCCACAGCATCTCCTAAAACAACTCAATCAAACCCACTTCATCTCCTGCTTGCCATTTCTGTGTGTTTGAGGTTTTCAGGGATGGGATTTTTTTTCTGTGAGGTTGTTTTTGGGTTTGGTTTGGGTTCTTTTGAGCCTTGCCAGAGATGAGGCTCGAAAGCCCCGCGTTCACCAGCGGGGGCAGAGCCCAGACACAGAGCTTGGCACACTAACTCAAGGCAAACATTTAACCCATCCAGTGTTACACAGAACTGTGGAGCACAATCCCCAGCTCACCCCCAAATAAGCTCTGTGCTCAAATGAGATGTGCTGCTTGCTGGGACTGATGATGAGGAGCTCTGCAGTGGACCCAGAGGGATGACCCAAGGTATAAAGCATTCAGCAGATGAACCAGGACACGTTGGAAGAGCAGGAGGGTCTCACACAAAGCAACCCCAGTGCAGAGCAGGCTCCCTGCAGCCATCCCCAGCTGGGAAGCACCAGAACCACAGCAGTTTGTGTTCTGCCAAAACCACAGGAGAAGAGGAAACTCCTACTTTTGTCCCTTTGTGTTTACATGGCCCAGCTTGCTGTAAGCAGGCCAGTGTGACCCAGCACAGCCCAGACACAGCCACCCTCCCAGGCCCAGGAGGAGCTCAGCCCAGGATGTTCCTGGGGACCACGATGGGCTGCAGGGCATGGCCACGAGAGCCAGAGAGGAAAATAAAGCAGACAGGCACTGGCCTGGGACACCTTTTGAGGAAATACTTAAGGGCCTAAGCCAGCACTGTCTGATGTTGAACAGCTCTGATTTCCTTGATCTGGTTTTGATGGCAAATCCAGCCAGCCCAGGAGGGCAGAAGGCAGAAATGGCAAAGGGGCATTTCCCAAAGGGCAGAGTGAGGGCTGCAGGGAAGGAAAATAGCTGTCCTGCCTCTGACAGATTGGTACACGCAGAAGACTGCAAATGAGACTGCCAAGCTGTTGACAGAGCCTTCATTAAAGGACAAACTATTGGTTTAACTGGCAATGGCCACATTTGTCAGCTCGAATCACAGCAGAGGCAGTTCCTGTGTTTCAGCCTTTGCTGGATGGAGAAGCCTCAACCCTGCTCTGTACCACCAAGTGTTCAGGATAAGAGAAACACTTTGCAAGTCCTGCACACTCCTGTCTCCTCCTAGCACCAGACACATGTATCCTCATGTCTCAGCCCCAAAAACCAAACACCAGCCAAGCCTAAGCTCATTCTTGTCCACGTTGCCAAAATCCAGTTTCAGGCTCTGGGTTACACCTGGCAGAAAGTCATTTGCCTTAGCCACATTTAAGAAGCAAATCACCTTTCCTCTCCTTGCACCCTGCAAGAATAGACAGTAAATTCTGGTGCAACTTCTCCTTCCCCACACTGAGTTACAACATGCTGCTTCCAAACAGGACCGGGGAGTCAGGGGCAGTGATGTGGAACCACCTGGCCAGAGACCTGGCTCTCCAGCACACCTGGGCAGGGTCACCTGTCAGCACAACACTGGCTACAGCAGCACAGACCTTCATCCATGTCAGCCACTTCCTCAGAACCCCAAAAGTCAGCGGATGCACAGGAGGAAGGAGGCTCCAGCTGGCTGCTGCTGCTGGCCAGGGTGTGCTTCCTCAGGAAACACGGGGACTGGAGCTGGAGAGGCATGTGAGAAACAAGAGTGATGTCCTGCTGCAGCTCTCTGGGTTGCTCCCAGGAAGGCAGGGGAGGGTCAGGACGTCTGTGCCAACAGAGGCACCACTTAATGAGCTTTCACCAGGCACAGAAAGAACAAAGCGACAGGTAAAGATCAAAAGCTGCTCCCTGGAAAGCCAGAGGAATTTAAAGGGAAGCCTTGCTTTGATCCTGCAGAACACCTGTTGTTCAGCACTGCCTGCATGTGCAGGTGGACGGCGCTGCAGGTACACACAGGGTTGGGAAGAGGAAACAAAAAAAAAAGACAAAAGGTTTGGAATACGGTGTTCTGCCAGCTCAGAAATTCAGTCTGTTGGAGTTGTCTTGCAGAAGGGCTGCACATCAGAAATCAGAGACCACTGCAGTGCTGCAGACAGTAGCCAGACACACTGGGATATATAAATATCACCAGGAAACTCAATCCTTTCGCTGTTCTCACAGGCCAGGGAATTCTTTGTAGCTTTGGTTGCGGGATTAATGAAAAACAGATGCAAGTCACAGGACAGTTTCAGGGAGGGTGACAAGAGTTATCTGGGCCAGGGAAAGAGATTGCCAAGGGAAGATAACAGTAAGGGAAATGTATGAAAAGTCTTGACACATGGGAACTGTCACTGCCAAAGAAAGGAAGAGCTGTCGATGAAGGACAGGAGAAGTTGTAAGGCAGTTGAACTGTGGCAAGGAATACCTAGTTTTGTCATTCTAGTAGCTGGGACAATGGTGTACCAGAACAGGGAACCCCAAGGGGCCATTTACAACGCTGTGGTTTCAAAGGCCACAGAAATAAATACCCAGTCCGTCCCCGTGGGGACCAGATGGTGGACTGGAGCTCTGAAGGTCATCTAGTCTATTGGTACAACTCCAAAAGTCCCTGAAACTCAGCTTGGGAAAGTGCACCTCCTTCCTAAAAGACAGGAGTTCATACAGCACAAAGCAGCAAATCACAGGGACCAAATCTGCAGGATTTGCTATTCTCAGTCCTTTTCCACGTGGGACAACATCTGCACACACAATCCGTGGGGCCTGGGTCGTGGGGAGAGGCAGGAACTGCTGCTGCCTCTTGGAAAGCAGCAGGAACCGTCCCACAGCTCAGGCAGCAGTAAATCAGCACCATTCAAAAAACCCCATTTTTCATATTAATTTCATATTTATCTGCTGATCTGAAGGGATTCTTCTCAGTGTGGCAGAGCCAGCTCAGCTCTCCAGAAGCTGAAGCACTGCGTTAGCTGATAAGCTCTTGCTGAGTGCCAATATTTATTAAGCACACACACATTTTCTTCTCCCACACATCAACCGTTGCCACTAAAAATCTTCGCTCCAGCTCCTGTGTCTGTTCACACAGCCCTGGCTGCTCTCCCAGTCGGTGCCAGCACTTCTCAGCTCCGTGAGTGAGAAAGTGCTGGGGAGCCAATTCCTGCAATCGCCCGCGGAGCCTCTTCCCCAGAGCCTGTCCGGCTCCAGCCAGCAGCATCCAGACCGGCACCGGCTGCTCGCTCCCGCAGGATGCCCTTCCCTCCTCAGGAACCCATCCCCAGGATCCTGTTTGCCTTGGCACGTCGCACCTCGCTTGGCACCTGCTGCCGCACCAAATGCTGCTGCCTCCGGTTGCTGGAGATTCCCGTATCCCAGCCCGGGATACACACTGTGACACGCCCAGCACATCTCCGGGGGCACTCACAGCACCCTGGCTCCTCTCGCTGAGGAGCCCAGCCCAGAGTGGGGCCAGCAGGCCGGGCTGGCTGCAGCCACAGCTCCAGTGCTGAGCCCTCCGTGCGCTCTGGCTCCCGGGGCACATTCGCTTCACAAGCCACATAACCGAGCTGCAGGGCTCTGGAAGTGAAATGTGAGACCTGCAGCGTGTCTGGGCACGGCGAGAAACACGAGCTGTCAAACAGCAGCCCCACATTTAACTATGAAATGTCTTTGGGAAGAAAAACGCAACAGGCTCGTTTTCCTTCTTGCCCTTAATAACTTGAATTTAATTTTACATGTTTAAGGAGGGCACAGTTGCTGTGGCAGTGGGGCTCAGACACTGCACAAATTCCTGCCTCTTTCCCCTCTTGGGAACAGCAAATGCCAGGTTTGGAACTCAAGCACAGAGCAACTGGAGTACGGCAGCCTGGAGTCCGGACTCAGCTGCCTCCAGTCCCTGGGTGGATCTGCTGTGCCACTCTCAGCTGGTCACTCACTGATCTCTGCAGCTCTACAGGCACATGAGAGCCCTTGTACGACCTTCCCTTTGTCTTACAATACCTCGACATTGGGAATAAAAAGAGAAAAGCTTTCCAAACTCCTCGCCACGCTGGAGCCAGTTGAGAGGATCCAGCCAAATCAAGGAAAAGCATTTACCATGGGGAGCCACGCTGAAGTCATCCCATCTCATGGGGAGAATTATGTAGGTCACCAAGAAGTGTTTCATTGCTGCCCTGCTGGAGCAGCAGTGGCTCACGGAGCAAGAGCAAAGGGAAGGGAACAGCCAAAATCTCCACAGCTCCAAATGCAGTCGCTACAGAGGGACCGACCTCGCTCAGATGCACTTCAGCTGAGCAGCTAAAAACAGGACAGCAGCCTGGATCCTGCAGGGCTGTGACTCCAGGGATGGAAAGGGAAAGGGAACGCTGTGTCAGGGCTGCCTGCTCCCAGCCACACCTGCTCAGGCATCAGAAAGCAAACAAAAAGCAAACAAAAGGCAAACAAAACTCACCCATCCCCAGCACCAAAGTCACCGGCAGCAGACGCTGTCACTGAGACACTGTGTGAGCCAAATGTCCCTCTGTCCCCGATTTACCAGCTTTTCATGTCACTTATCTGCACTGCTCGGGCCACAGGAAACGCTTTTATGAGTTTTTATTTCCAACACCCTGTTGCTGTGCTGATAACACTCTTGGGACTCGATCCCCAAGAGCCAGCAGCTCACACCCCAGGAGCGTGGATCACAGCTGGGTGGGAGAGCTGACTGCCAGCTCTGTTCTCAGCGTGACAGAGCTCACACCACGCACCACCCCTGCCACTTGGACACCCCGCACTTTCCTTTTTCTTCCTATTCCGAGCAGCAGCTAAGAACAAAACGCCCCTGCAAGACCAGCTCCCAGGCTGAGATCCGAAAAGGCAGATTGGCCTGAGGAAGCAGCCGAGTTATTTTACAGAGTGTCAGCAGCCCCACAACCCCTGCTGCAGAATCCCGAGGCAGCTCATCAAACCAGCGATCCTCCCCGCGGGTAACAGGGCTCAGGCAGATGTTGGGGTCACCTGGGAGAAAACCAGGTCCCCAAAAGTAAGGAGAACATTGAAACACCCCAAGCTGCACGGAGCCGCACCGAAATAACAGAAGAGAAAGTTTAAGAACTATTCAGATTTCCACCAGCGCTCCCGGCGGCATCCCGACCCCCGGGAAACATCCCGAGCCCCGGACAGCATCCTGATCCCCGGGCACCATCCCGACCCCCGGGCACCATCCCGATTCCCGGACAGCATCCCGACCCCCGAATATCATCCCGATACCCGAATATCATCCCGACCC
>WBNO01019027.1:17484-28181 GCA_013400575.1 Peucedramus taeniatus | reverse complement strand
CGGGCCGTGCCGTGGCATCCCATCCCATCCCGCCCGTCCGCCCCACTGCTCCCCGGATCGCCCGTCTCGTCCCCTCCCGTCCCGTCCCGTCCCGGTTCCGTCCCCTCCACCACGGCCCGGTACTGCCCGGTCCGGTTCCACCGCATCCCGGCACTGCCCGTCCCCTGCTCCGCCCGCCCGGTACCGTCCGGCACGTCCCGCTCTCTCCCCAGTGCGTGCCCCGTGCCCGGCCCCGCTGCTCACCCTCTCTTTAAAGAGAAAGAGAGAAAGAAGAACGAGAATAATTTGGCTGCATGTTGTGCTAGCTGGAAGAATTTCTTTAATAAACCTGTAAGGGGTTTTTTTAAATAGATGCGAATAGATGCACGTGGAACTGTAAGTGGTGTGGAGAAGTTCTGTCAGGATCTTTACCATCTCGGTGCTTGCTCCATGACTATTTTTGTAAATGAGATTAAACTTCTAAATTAAGCTTCTACGCCCCGTGGCAAAAAATACCGCAGCATTCAAATTAACTGCAAATGGCAGTGTGCTGCTCTGCTTTTCACCTGTGCTGTGTGCCAGGCCATGGAGCAGTGGCAATGGAGAGTCTGCTCCTGTGGAGGAGCCAACAGTCAGTGCCCCTGCAGAGAGAGAAGTCTGGCTGCAGAGCTGTTCGTGGGCTCTGCACAAGAGGGACACTATAATTATATTTTGGGAGTGTTTCTGTGCTGGCTGTAGAGCCAGGCCCTTGTGCTGATCCTTTGCATTGTTCATGTGTCATGACAAAAACGAGCAGATGTTTAGGGGTAAATAGAGTTAGATGGAAAAGGTGGTTCATGTTTCAGGAAAAATCACCTGAGACTTTCCCAGACAATGCAGAATGTGACCAACATTTGTCCCCCTGAGCAGGGTGACATGGAGCAGCCACGCCCAGGTGGAGGAGTCCCTCCCCTTCCCTCAGGAGCACCTGGAGCCGAGCCGGGCACAGGTACAAAGCCAGGTACCCCCCAGTGCCTGTGCCACATCTCTGGAGCACAGCCTCTGCTTTTCTCCTTTTCTGGTCGTTGTTAATCCAGCCAGAGGCACAATGCTATGAAATCTAATCCTGTTGCTTTGCCTTTTTTCCTTTTCTGTGGTGCAGGGAGTGAAGGACAGCCCAGCTCTCACCATGCAGGGCCGAGCTCTGAGCTCCCCAGTGATCATGGCAGCCAAAGAAGGGAAAAGGCAGCTGAGGAGCCTGAGAGAAGAAAACGGAGGGGGAAAAAAGGAGAGACAGAACTGGTCGTCCTGGATCCAGAACATGTGAGAAGTCTTCAAATCTTGCTGTTCTTTGCAGGGCTGGTGTTTGTGTTTCTCTAAAACGTGTGAGGTGAGCTGTAAGCAGTGGCTGTTCAGCTGCATGTGTGAAAATCAGTTTTGCCAGAGTATTAACTGCTGACTGTGCCACTCAGTCCTGAGCCCAGAGCTGCAGGTTGAGAAGTGAGCAATGCAGTGGGCAAATCTGATCCCTTCAGGGCCCCTGAAAGAGAAATCCTTGCAGCAGGAGTGAGCGGGTGGGTTCTCAGATGCAGCTCTTCTGGCATGGTTCTGATTTTCAAATATTCTCACTTTTTGGCATCAGCAAATACTCACTCTGTAGCATCTCTCACTGCAGTGAGTAGCTAAAATAAGCACACAAGTGTCTGTGGAAGAAATAAGTTGTTTTATGGGGTGGGGGATGTAGCAGTGAGGCTTCTTCATAACCTATTTACACAAGGATGTTAAAGCTTATCAATACTGTCCTTCTTTACAGCCTCTGATGACAAGATTCCAGGCTGCCCTGAAGAATTACCTGACCAAGCAGATAGAACAAGTGAACCTAGACCTCCAGGGAATGGTACACAGCCTCTCCTTTGCATTCCCACTTCTCCCACTCCAAGCTGCTGGGAGACAGCTCCTCCCCTCTTGTGTCTGCAGAGATCAGCCATGAAGACCAGCAAGGAGCAGAGGGAAGAGCTGGGGGTGATCCTTTATGGGGCCCAGCAGCAGCTGGGGCAGCTGGAGGAGGATCTGGAGAAGAGCCACGAGCGCTGGTTCCAGGCGGCCACGCTGCGGCAGCAGCTGGAGGAGGAGCTGCAGGCCCTCAGGGCTGCTCACAAGGAAATATGTCACAACACAGAGGATGAACGAAAGAAAGGTGACCAAGGCAGCGTTTCCCAATTCTAGGGCTGTGTGGAGAAATTAGTTGGAATTTAAGGCAAGCACTGGATTGAAAAATGCAGCAAAATAATTAATCAGGAGTAACGCGCTCATTGAAAAGTTTCACGGATACTCCTGGAATTCTGTGAGCTGGGAGTCCAGGAATTGCTTTGCTTGTGGAGCTGTACTCCAAAGCTGATGTAAATATGTATGCTGGGGAGGGCTGCTTTAGCTGATGTGTGAGAGGTTTGCTTCAGGAGCTTCTGTATTTTTTTCTCTTTTACCTCTGTTTAAGGTGTACTCTACAAACAAACTTCTCTGTAACTATTTTACCTCTTGTCCCCCCAGTTTCTGCAATGCAGACCCAGATTGAAAACCTGGCCTTGGAGCTCTTCTATGTGCAGAACATGGACGAGGACATGCATCACAGGCTTTTACTGATGAAACAGTCAGCAAGGAGGGCTGAGGCAGAGAGGATCCAGGCTGAGGTGGAAAAGAAAAAACAGGTACCAAGAAAAACTGTCTGAAATAAATAAATGCAAGTGCCAGCAATCAATCTTGGAGGATGTGCCACCTTGACAGGAAGAAGGCTAGAATCATGGAATATGAGGGAGGATATTTTTCTCAAATAATTTAAAAAAAAAAAAAAAAAAAACAAAACAGAGACTTTTCTGTAAAGAAGGAGAAGTCATGCCTGCCCCAGGACAGCAATACTGCCCAGGGGGCTTGCAAGCCTTAGGACAGTAAATAACTCTTCACTCAAGGAGAAGGGGTGTGGGGAAAGGAGGATATTTAATTAAGAAATATCATGTTTACAGGTGTTGAGAATGATTCTGAATCACAGAATTTCACAGTGGAACGTGAACTCTGGGAATGAGCAGAGCCAGTCGGTGCTGGAGCTCCCTCTGCTGCCTTCCAGGACACAATCCACGGGGCCCTGCTTGTGCAGAATTCCGTGCAGACTGTTGAAATACAGTGGGTTTAGGAGGGTTTTAATAAAGGACTTTCAAATATACATTATTAAGATTCCCAGTAGCTGGACAGGTGAACTCAGTGCTGACAGGAGGGATTGTGGCTTCAGAGCTGACCTATCAATTTACTACTGCAACTGCAATAATAAACAGCAACAGTTTCATTCTCCTACAAGTCATCCCTGCTGCAGTTGTGAACTATTTGTGCATGAATGGGAAAGTTTCAGTAGGACTCCAGTCTAATCCAGCTGCCAGATTTAATTCCTTTTTTAGCTGATATTATTCTTGTAGGATACAGTTGGTTTAGACTGAGATTCCATGACTCAGCCTGGACTGTTTGGCTCTGGCTCTGTAGGACCTTTTCCTGGACCAGATGACAAGGAGAGTCCACCAGCTCCAGGAACAAATTGCTCTGTTTGAAGCTCAGCTTGTGGCCCAGGCAGAGGACACAAAAGTGACCCGGCAGGCAACCACTGAGGTAGGAGGGGACTTGTCCCTTGTGGTTAATATTTCCCTCTGGCAGTGCTGACCCCTTTGGCCCGTGCTCACGTGGTGTGCACAATGTGGGACAGAGTTTCACAGTTTGTTCCTGTTTGGAAGAATGAGGACTTTTTTTTCTTTTCCTTTGTCCTTAAGAAGTGCCTGTAAATCACTTCCTCCTGCCCTTCTCAGCAGTTTTTTATTCCAGACCTGTGCTCTGTGGGCTGCTGAGAAATGAACCAGCCACTGAGTTGAATTTGATCCTGCTCAGCACATTATGAACAATAAAAGAAAAAAAATTGTATTGTAAGACAATTTTTATTTTTTAACACAGTGTAGATTCATCCTGTCTGCCACCTCTCTGTTCCCCAGGCTGGTCTGGAGGTCCAGGCTATTAACATGGAGAAAAAGAAGCTGATGGACCACTGGAACAGCAGCTTGGCTGGAATGAAGCAGAGGGATGAGGCCTATGTTGCCACTCAGGAGCTGCTGAGGTATGGTCTGAAACCAGACCCTGAGGACACCTCAGATTTGGGCAAGAGGGGTTCTAGAAGGGGATTCCAGTGTCTCCTGTGGGGTTTAGCACTGTGAGGGCAGGGCATGCCAGGCAGAACAAGTTTCCTGCTTTAAAGTACATAATAAATTTAAAGGGTGAGAAGCACTTTTCTTTGTTGCTGTTTTCTTTATCCTAACCACATCTCTCCCTTGGAATATGGAGGGTTCTTGAAGCTGCTTAGGGTTTTTATGATTGTGTTTTATTCCTTTAAAAGAGTTCCCTCACTTTTGCAACCTTTCTTACTCCAAAGAGCTGGATGTCAGGAAGGGTTTATCTCTCATTATCAGGGTTTTGTGAGGCCTTTGGAAATGTTCAGGAAAACCTCCCTGTTATTGCCAGAGGAAGTGTTTATTTGCTCATGAGCCTTAAAGCTTGACTGATTGTCTGAGAACAAACAATCTGCTTTTATATGCTGACATCCTGGTCAGAATGGGGTTGGGACAGTACTGAAAGAAGGAATCAATTTTCCTACACACATTTACTTTTAAATCTTAATGTCTCCATCCATCTCCTGCTGACTCTGCACTGTCACAGCAGCTGAGCCCTTGCAAACATCTTCCTTCTTGGGCAGTTTCTGCAATAACGCGTTTGAAAAGAGGAATTTGTGGGTGGCTGTTCAGCACCAATCCCTGTGATGACTTTCCATCCTCTTTGCCTCTCCAGCAACTACAGACGTGACCTCAAGTCCCTAGAAGGGGACATCCATGGCTGTGGGAAGTCCATCAGGAAAGAGGAGGAGAAGAATGAGAACCTTGTCAGGCTCCTGAACCGGTCCCAGAACGATGCCAGTGTGATAAGGAAACTGATTGCCAAGTGCCTGCTGGAGCAGGAGGCCCTGCAGGTTCAGACTGGCACCTACACTCGTGTTCTCCATGAGACAGAGGAGGCCCTCAGCAGGACCAAGATGGTGAGGAGAGGCCTCAAGTCCAAGGAACTTGAATCATTTTGAATGCTTGAATACCCTTCCTCAGAAAGTTGTAGTGATCCTGTCTCTGTCTTCCAACCTTTTAGGACCAGGCTGCTCACCTGAATGAGTTGCTGTCCATCAGGAAGGGTATAGAGAAGGGAACTTGTGCCAACGAGCAGCTAGAGAGTGAAATCATGGCAAAGCTGCAGGACCAGAGGCTATCCAGCAAAGTTGCAAAGCACTTCTCCCAGCTGGCTGAAAAACTTCGGAACAGAAGAAGCGACCTGGTATGGCAACCCCCCTCAGGAGGGCAGGGAAGGAGCCACTGGAGCAGTGGGGCTCAGCAGGGTTTGTCAGTGACTTTGTTCTGGTTTCAGGTCTTCACTGAAGCTCTGCTGAGTTTGCCTCTCCAATCTGGTTCTCCCTGTGATCTTATTGCAGGATTCTGGTGTGTGTGAGAGAGCTTGGCCAAAAAGGCCTGACACAAAACACACTGTCCTTTACTTAAAAAATGGGGCAACAGGATGAATCCTGGGAGCATTTACTATAAAGTATTAGCATTTCTTATGTACTAAAGAAAAATAGTGGACATGTGGTACTCCTGTAATCTAATTTTAACTAATTTTTATTTCTGTAATTTGTCGTGGAATGGGATGCAGGCAGCTCTCAGGAACATCCAAGGAACAGTCCAACTGTTCAATCAGTCCAACAGTCCAACCTTTAATCCATGATAAGTTGCTCTCTCTGGGAGTGTATAACTGGATCACTTAGAAGGATTAGAAAACTAATGCCAGCACTTCTGACACCTGTGAGTGCTGTGCTGGTTGTTAGGTGAGGGGTGTGTGTGCCAGGTGTGCTGGAGAAGGGACAGTGCAGTGATGTCCTGGTACTGGTGGCAGGTAACTGGAGACACCGGGGCAAGGGGTCATTGCAGAAGGGTTGAGTAAGGTCTCTTAAAGGTTTTTGGAATGTTAAGGCTCCTTAATGCTTTTCAACAGCTGTATGGGAGAGGTAGATATTGTATTACCTGGCAATTGATGGAGAAGCAAAGATACACAGAGGGTAAGTAGCTTATGACTTGTAGTACAGATCTGGGAGTAGAATCTCAATACCCTGTGCTGGACAAGTGGCATTACAACTCAGCAAGGGATTGTTGGGGACAGTGATGTGTTTTCTCTCTTGATATTCCCAGGAGCTGCATTTTTACAAGGTTGAGAACGATGTGGCCCAGATTATTCTGAATGCAACCAATACCAGCTGCAGGCTGACAGTTCACCAAAAAACACTCTGTGAGGTGGACAAGGAAATAAAAAATATTAATGAACTGATCGCCTGCCAGGAAAATGAGATTACAAAGTCCAGGATCCTGGCTGAGAAGAAGGGAGGGATCATCTGCACGTACAACAAGAAGCTGGAGATGCTTCTTTCTCAGCAGGGGGTAGGTACTTTTGTGTTGCAGTCCCAATTTTGATTTTATTCTTTGTGGTGGCCATAGATGCCCCTGATCAACGTAACTATGTTAAGTTTTGGGTAGTTCAAACTTTCAGGCATCAGCACTGTGATTTAAAAGCTGCATTGGTTAATACAGGTGTTTCTGTTTATCAGTTCATAATGTAGTGAAGGGAATTGTGAAATGAGGGTGTGCCTGGCACAGATCCCTGCAGGGACTTGCCCACACCTGATGAAAATGTCAAATGGCATCAGTGAGTAAATAGGATCTTATTAGGAAAATCTGCGAACACTGAAGAGGGGAGGGTGGGGCAGGCAGTGAGATTTCAGTTGTTTGAGGGCTGGCCCTATTGGGATGACTCCCAGATCTGTCCCTGGCAGGGTAAGACCTTAGGAATACCCATGGGGAGATGAGTCCTATGGCACATCCTCTGCAAACTTTGGAATGTCCAGATGCTGTAAACCACTCAGGCAGCTCCTGCCTGATTTAGCCCAAACTTTGCTCTACAGGGCCAAGAACTGGGCCCACTGGAAATTGAGATCAACAAGCTGAACAAGCTGATAGAAGAATGCAACTCCGAGGCGATGATGTTGCAGAAGTACTGGCTCAATGAGCAGAAGGAGCTGGTGAAGCTGACACGGGAGAGAGAGGAACAAATAACCTCCCTGGACACGCTGCAGAAGCAGATCATCATCATGCAGCAGAGGAAACTGCGCCTTGAAAGTTTGTCATTCCCTCACTCTGCCTTGGAGCCTTCATCTGTGAAGGGAGGGAAAGGGAGTGGAGGGTTACAGGTGGGAAAAGCTGCACCTGCTCCACAGAGTGCTCCTGGCTGTGTGTGAGCAGGAATACCAACAGCCCAGACACTCCTGCTGGTTGCACATGGTTATTCCTATAAGGATTGATCCTACTGTCCTGACAGTCAGACCCTAAGTGACAATGTCGCTTAAATAAACAAATAAAGTGTTACAGTTAAATAAAATTTGCAGATAGTGGGTAGGTAAATGTCCCCAGCAATGACTGCACTTTCCTTGGCCAAACCCAACTTTTTTCCACAGGAGTCTCCTTCAAAACCTTTTTTTGGTTTTTTGAGCTTGTGGAAAATCATTTTGGCTGGACTGGTGGGACACGGATGGCTCTGCCTGAGGTGTTGCCAGCTCTGATAGCCATTTGTCACACCTGGTCTCTGTTCAACCCCATGCTCAGGGGAATTCTAAGACTTTTTTCTGTTCACCCATAGATGAAATTCAGCAGGAAATAAAAGAACAGAAGGACGTGGAACGGCACATGAAGAACATGTCAAATGACTTGATAAAGTTGAACATGTTGATCAGCAAGAACAACAGCAGTGTTGAGGACCTGAAAAATGGCAGAATTGTCACAGAGAGCGAGTTTGTGCAGTCTCTCAAGGTACTGAGGCACCTGGCACCTCATTCCCAGGTCTCAGCCTCCCATAGAGATCAGAGGCAGTGATCCTGAAAAACCTTCTCAGCCTGACAACACTGTGTTGTTTTGTTCTTCCCAAATCTAGGCAGCAGAAAAAGAATCCATGGAGATGCAGGAGAGGCACAGTAAACTGACTGAGGAGAAGGAAAGGCTCCTGAACAGCCTGGTAGAAGCAGAGTAGGTACCAGAGTGCCACAGTCCTGTGTGACTGTGTCCACGTTCCCATTCTCCTCCAGTCACCAAACCTGGCAGCAGCAAATGGGCTTCTAGCCTTCCTGGAGAAGGGGATGAATGTTTGAAAGGTGTTTCAGCAGTTTCTGGAAGCAGCAGGAGCTGGGAGGATGTTGGCTTTAACAGTTCTAGCATGTGTGAGCTGGACGTTGCCAAGATCCAAATGGGAGGACTCTGCCAGTAACTGGCAGTGAGTGTGCTGCACTGGGCAGCTCCTTGGGGGTCCAGCTTTCTCCTTCCTTCCTTCCCCTTTCTTCTCTGAAGGCATCAGATCCTGCTGTGGGAGAAAAAGTTCCAGCTGGCAAAAGAGATGCGGGAAGCAACAGATGCTCTGGTAGAACACGGCGACATCCATGACATGAAAACAGAGATTCGGAGGATGCAAGTAAGGCACTGGGGAGGAGGGCTGAGGAGGGGAAGCCACCCAATGTACTCAGCCTTGGAGTGGCTGAAACATGAGGCAGGAGATGAGAAACAGGCTGGAGAAGTGGCATTCTAGAGGGGGACTCTAAACCCCTTGCAGCTCGACTGAACTGAGCACATCCAGCCCACACATCCTGCATTCCCCGTGCCAGCCTCAGCAGAATCTGGATACTCCCAAGAAATCTATTTAAATTGCAGTATGTCTGCCACCTGATTCTGTGACCCTGATTTATGTGCAATGTTGATTACTAAATATTGCATCACTTTAATCACTGGTTTAGGGAAGTGTTCCCTCTCCTGGCAGAGAAGCTCATCCCCTTCATTCTCAGGATGCTTCTGCTTTTCTGCTTCTGCTCTTGCTAATGAGGTTCAGACTAACATTTTGAGTATTGGTGTAGACAAATTGTTAATCCAGGCCTCTGCCTTCCAGATCCACACACAGCAAACCAGGTTTGGACTTGGACCAAATCTGGCTTGCAGGCACTCATGTCCCATATATCTGGTTTATGCTGTACCACCCAGACAGCTTCCCTCGGTGCTATTGGTAAACATTTGGGATTTTGAGGCTGCTTTGTGTCTTGGCAAACGGCAGGTCCGCTATGGGCAGCTGCAGAAGCAGCAGGAGATGCTGATTCGGGCGATGGAGGCGTGTGTTTCCCAGAGAGAGACAATAACAGATTGGGCAGAGGCTCAGAGCAAACTGAAACACGGCACCAAGAACGACTTACAAAGCAAGAAACAGGAGCTGAAGAAGAAGATCAGGGAAACCCAGGAGGTGAGCAAGGAAAGTGGGGCTGCAGGAGCTCACACAGCTGGGGTTGGCCTTGTGGTGAGCAGCAGTGAGCACAGCAGTGACCCTGCACTGGCACAGGGACAGGCTTTGAAAATCATTCATTGAAAATCCCCCAAAACTGAGTTCTGGGAGGATGGTCAGGAATGCAGCTGAACTAGACAACTGAAATCTGCCATTCCCTTCTCTTCCATTTACTAGAACATTTATGAATGCAACCAAACCATACAGGAGCTGGAGACAGTCCAAGAGTCCCTCAATGACAACTTTTCAGAAAAGCAGCAGGAATTGTGCCAGCTCCAGGATGAGATCGACAGCCTCAGCTTGGACAGGGAATGGCTTCAGAATGAGAAACGATGGGTGAGCACTTCCACTCCCTTACAGCATATGAGCCAGACAGAGCCTGCTGCTTCCTCTGCTGCCAGCTCTGTTCTCAGCTGGGTGTGCTCAGTTTGGTGTTTTAGCAACACATTAACTGAGCATGTTCTGGGGGCTCACCAAGAGCCAACTTGAGGTATTGAAACCCTGTCCTGGTGAGGGTTGTCTTACAATGTGTTGGAATTCTGTGACATCTGTACTCCTCCAACACCCGGGCTGGGGGTGCTGTTTGGCTGTTCTGGTGGGGAATTCACAGCACTGTCCTTCCCTTCTCACACGTGATGGTCACAACACCTGACACTAATCCTGCCCATGCTTTTCCTGCTGTCACAGCCCCTTCTCTTTTTGCTTTTCTCAGAACCTGTTGGAGATTGTGGCCCACCAGGCGCACCAGAAGCAGCTGCAGGCACTGAAGCAAGGGAAGTACAAGGTCCTGTGCCACACTGAAGAGGCCTGCATGAACCAGCAGGAGAAAGTGCAGGATGAGCTGCAGGTCATTAACACCATCGTGCAGCAGATCCAGGAGGAACAGCCCCAGCACCAACGGGCTCTGCAGTGGCTCAGTCACTGCTTGAGATCCAAGCTCAGGTCGGAGAAAGCCTGACAGAAACATAGAAAATGTAGTATCTTTTATAATCTTCCCCAGGCTCCAGACTGTAAATAAATAAATAAACAAACAAACAAAGCAGGTGCGGGTATAATACTTACTTTGTCGGGTACAATGTTTATTTCAGACGTACCATTGTAATTCTTTCGGTATGTTTCTGTTTACGTTTCACTTTCGCTGCCCCAAGCAGCTCCGCCTCCCCGCCCCGCCCCGGTGCAGCCCCGATTTCCCGGGGGTGGCGGCGGCCCAGCCCCGCTCTCGGCCCGGCTCTTGCCCAGGCTCCGGCAGCGGCGGGGCCGGG
>WBNO01019026.1:75753-98498 GCA_013400575.1 Peucedramus taeniatus | reverse complement strand
GGCGGGGAGCGCAGCGCGGGGCCGGGGCTGACCGCTGCCCTTCCTCTCTGTTTGCAGGGCGGGCCCGTGGAGATCCTGCCGTTCCTGTACTTGGGAAGCGCCTATCACGCCTCCCGCAAGGACATGCTGGACGCTTTGGGGATCACGGCGCTGATCAATGTCTCGGCCAACTGCCCCAACCACTTCGAGGGGCACTACCAGTATAAAAGTATCCCCGTGGAGGACAACCACAAGGCGGATATCAGCTCCTGGTTCAACGAGGCGATCGATTTCATCGGTAAATGAGCTCTTTTTGCAATCCGCGCTTTTTCTGGGTTAATGTCCCCTGGGAAGTGATTTTTGGCACGGGTTTTTCCCCGGTAAAACCTCCACTTGAGATTGGGGAATAACATTCCATCGGGAATATAAACGTGGGGAACGTTTCCATTAGTTTAATTCTACTCACAGGCATAATCTTAGCTTTGTAAAGCTGCTTGAAATCTTGATTCAAGAGGCACTGGTCTTGCAGAAAAGAGTGAATTTAAGCGGATCGGTATTAAAATAATCTTGCAAGACTGCTAAAGTGACCTGGAGGAGCTATTAGTGTAATTGGAATTGGAGCCCAGAGTGAAAATAGCTGCTTTCCACGGGACAAAGACTCCCTTTGTCTCAAAAGCTCCGAGTGCACCTATTAGGCTAAGGAAGGGATGGATGAAAGGAATGTAAAACAGCAGTCTGTGCTTCTCCCACCTCTGGAAGCAGCGAGACTTGTTTGCTAACTGTGTGCTTTGATTCTTTCAGACTCGGTGAAGAAGGAGGGAGGAAGGGTCTTTGTGCACTGCCAGGCTGGCATTTCCCGCTCAGCCACCATCTGCCTTGCTTATCTCATGAGGACCAACAGAGTCAAACTGGACGAAGCCTTCGAGTTCGTCAAGCAGAGGAGAAGCATCATCTCCCCGAATTTCAGCTTCATGGGGCAGCTGCTTCAGTTTGAGTCGCAGGTCCTGGCCCCCAACTGCTCAGCAGAAGCCGGGAGCCCCGCGATGTCGGTGCTGGACAGGGGGGCATCGACCACCACAGTCTTCAACTTCCCCGTCTCCATCCCGGTCCACACCACGTCCAGTGCTTTAAACTACCTTCAGAGCCCCATCACTACTTCCCCGAGCTGCTGAGAAGGCAGGTGGGAAACGTGGCCAGGACTCAGAACTTGCTGTCTCAGAAGTGCAATAAGGACAGGGGCAGTGTCACTCGTGTTTCGTGGGGAGTCGTGTCCCAGAACGGCCTCGTCCATGGAGAGGAGCTCACCCAATGCCAGAGGAACCAGGTGTTTCTGACTTCTCAAGCAAATGTCTGGATGTCTGCACGGAGATCCAAGGACATTGGCTCTTCCTGAGCTGTCCCTCCTTGTCTTCTGTCTGTCCCAAGCCTGCTCCATGTTTAGTAGCATGCTCACCAGTATTCCCATTCCTGGACACTTTGAGCAACACTGATGCTGTCCCCTTTTATATGACAGTCCTATTTATTTATTTTTACATTAGTGCATTGTTGTTGGGTTTTTTGTTCTTTTTTTTTTTTTTTTTCCTTCACAAACGTAAAGTTTCAGTTCTAGAGAAACCAAATACCTCAGTATTTTTTGGTACAATAATCCTGTGTGTGTATATCTGTCAGCTCTTCTTGTTTCCCAAGCACTGACATGAAAGCACCAGGCGAGTGCTTTTTTTGAGTTGCCAAGGGTTGTATGTTTGCTGATTTATTTATGATGTGAAATAATATATTTCTTCTTATGAAGACATAGTTTTGTTACATGATTATAACTTTTTTTATACAAACAGAATAAATTATGATATTTCTATTCATCTGGATTATATATTCTTTTAAATGCTGCATTTCACAGTCCCAAAACTCACGTGAAGCTCCAGGGTGAAGAGCTGTAATTTTCAACTCTTCTGGCCTCGGGTCTTGACTGAGAAAAATGGGTTTAAACAACATAATTGACTAAAAACTACTGCAGGTTCTTAACCTGAGCTTTTCTTTGTCCCTGTGTAATTGTGTGCAGTGGCAGGGAGCCAAGGCTGGCTTCTCAGCTGGGAGTGGATTTGGCTGCCCTGATGGCTGTAACAGAACCAGCTGAGACTTGGGCACTGGGCTACCAGTGAATTTAAAATAGTCCTTCTCCTAAGAAGGAGGAATAAGCTCCCTTATTCCTTGTTTACTTCTAATGCTTGAAAGGTTAAGTCTAAAAATTAACCTGTTAGTAACAGATCTCTAAGGCTTGGCACAAATTCAGAGTGTTTTTCTTTTTCTGTCCCACCTCCTTAAATCCTTTTTGCAGCTCAAACTGCCCCTGATGCCTGGAGTGAGGTATTTGGCTGGCTGGGCTGGCTGTAAACAAACCAGGGCATGACAAGGGATCAGGTAACCAGCAACTCACTGGTTTTCTTACCCAGACCCAAATAAATTCTTTCCTGCTGGAGATTATCACTGGAGTGACTTGGATCTGGTGTTTCTGTGGAGGCAAGGAGGAGAGTTGATGCAGCAGAGCCAAAGCCAGGCAGGGGAGCTCCAACAGCAGCTCTGGGAGATGGGCAGCAAAGGGTTCCTGGGACAGATCTGCATCTCTCATGGGCTCTGTGGGGCAGGACAGCATCCCTGCTGTGACATCCCCTTCCCAGGGAAGCTGAGGGCTGAGGGATGCAGCTGGCAGCTTGATTTCCTAGGCAGGGTAGTGCTGGTAACAGGGAGAGGGATGCTGAGGGAGCAGCAGGGTTCTGGGTTTCCCATGCTCACTCCAGGAGGGAGCCACCAGTTCCTGCATATCTGATGTTCAAAGAGTCAGATCCAACTTTTGCCCCATCAAAAATGGTTTTGCTCGGGCACACACTAGGTTGTGAGTGTAAAATCAAGGAATTTAAGCAGTTGTGATCTTCAGTGTACAGGGGAAGGTTTTGTGAGCATAAAGCAGTTGTGCTCTCATCACGCGGCGAGATGAGCAAAGCACCCCAAACTCCTGCTGCTCTCCTGCAAGTTACCTGGGGTATTAATGGTGCTGAAATCCAGGGCTGTTCTCCTGGGAGAAGGTGCCCTTGAAGGACAGGATGATGCACTGCTGCCTCTGAAGTTCTTCCACGTGAGCTGCCCCTCCAAAGCAGCAGCTCTGTCGTCAGCACCGCGCGTCAGCCCTCACCGGCTTTCAACCTGACACCAAGGGAGGGAAAAAATGGAGCAGCTAAAAGGGGAGAGATCCCTGGGCACTGAGAAGTGAAGTTAGAAACTTGTATTTTCCTGAAGTGTACCCAAGCCTCAAAGAGAATGTCCTCCCCAAAACCTGTCCCGGGCTGCAAATCCTGCAAAACCCCTCTGTCCATGGAAAATCCCTTGGCACGTCCAACCTGCCATTGCTGCCCTGATTAAATATGCAAGACTGTCTCTGAATACGTGAGCCTTTTTACACCTGCAGTAAAGGGTGGAACAAACTTTCACCTTCAAAGCCAAGCAGAGCTTGTTCAGTGGAAAAATACAACCTTGGCAGCCCTGGCCATGCAACTGATAAAAAAAAAATCCTGCCTGTTAATCGCAATTCAAACAGAAATCCGCTCCCTGACAGCCGCGGGAGCTTGTTTATGTGTTTCTTGGAACAATAAAACTCATTACCTGGCAGCAGATCAGCTTTTAGAACCTAAGCAGGCACCTGACAGAGGGGTGCAAAAGAGAGCTGCTTCAGCACAAAGCCTGCTGTGAGCAGCCAGCCCGGTTCCCTGCCAGCCACACCGAGCACCTCCAGCTCTGACATCCGATGCCCTTTTCCAAATTCTATCGGGATCCTTCTGCTGCTCCCTGTAATCCGACTCTGACGCTGCCCAGTCTCAGACTCCTGCAAGCTTTTTGTGGATGGGATGGCACCCAGATCCCAAACTGCTCCCGATGTGAAGGGGAGGATGTGGGGGAGAGAGGGATCAGAGTGACACTGCCAAATGTCGCCTCAGAGGGACATTTATTTTATTTTATTTTCAGTTTTGGGGAGATGAATGGATGAGCTGGGGGTTTGCTGGGAGGGATGGGGAAGGAGCAGGATGAGGACGCCTTGGTGGCACAGCCAGGCTGAACTTTGTGGAAGGATCTTTACTTCCCACCTCTTATTTGTTCTCCCAGCTCTGCTGCTTTGTTCGATTGGAATATTAAGACACACAGTTCGCCCCGGTTTAGGGCTTTAAATTCCCATTTCTCTGCCCCCAACATGAGCAGGCTTTCCCCCCGTGCTAGCAGGACTCAGCTGGGACCATCCCGTGGTATCCAATCCCCAAAATCCTGGCTCACAGCAGGCGTGTGCGGGGCTTTCAGTTTGTATCAATCTGTAGCTCTCCAGTTGCATACATCCCCATGGAAACCACGAGGAGTTTCCCCTCGCTGAGGACGGCAGTAGCATCACTTCCTGCTGCTGACAAACCAATTTGTCATGAAGTGATAAAAAGGCATGTTTTGTGTTTGCAGGAACTGGCTCCGGGCTTTGTTCCTCCCGAGCCAGAGGCTGCTCACTCGCCCCGAAGGCAAACAATGGCCATTGTGCCCTGCACAGCAGCCCTGGGGACACCAGGACCAGCCCTTCGGGTCCCCAAAATGCCACCAGAACACCCCAAGCTGAACACGAGTCGTGGCAGCACTTGGCACAGCAGCCACAGATGTGTCCCCACAGCCCAGGGGTGCCCCTGGCCAGCTCACCCCGAGCCCTGGGTGCCCCCCCCGGCAAGATGCAACACTCAGGGGATACAGCCTACCCCGTTATCACACCACAAACAGAGCCAGAGCTGCAGATTAGACGTGTCCTGGGTAATTCCCTTGTCTCTAAGCTTCTGCCTGTTGCAATCAGCACTGGAGAGGTGCAGGGTGTACTCAGGCTTAGGGACTATCCTGAATTAGTCACCCCAGGATCAGACTCTCAGGGCCACAAGGGTGTGTGATGCCATTACGTTGAATAAAAGAACATTACAGCCAGATCACACACAGGCAAATCTTACTGGCCTGGTTACCACCTGGGTTTTTTCCTCTGCCTGGCTCCAGGGCAGCTGAAAGGGCACTGAGAGTTTTTGGAGGTGATGTTTAAGTGCAGCCCACTCCCCAGCTCCACAGGCACAGCGGGATGGGGAAGGAGAAAAGGTCGTGGTGTGTGACTGACACAGTGTGGTGAGAAATCACAACACCTCAAACCCCACCTAAACCTCTTCCTCATCCTTCTGCTGGTCCAGCAGCAGCATCTGTGACAGACTCTCAGTGCAGCCAGGGACACTCTGCCCAGGGCTTTGGCTTCCCCAAATCTGCTCCCATCCGAGGCTGGTGGGAGCTTGGGGAAACTTAAAACACAAGCTCAAATCCACCGGGGCTGACAGAACAAATTAACTGTGAGATTTGTGCTGTGTGTGGCTCCTCACAACTCTGTCTGCTACAGGGCAGAGCCAGAGGCCACAGCTGATGGAGGCTGGCACTCCAGGGGTGGCACGGCCCAGGTTGGCCCTGTTAGCACCCATCAGGGGTGTGAAAGGCTGAATGGGACCAAGGTATTAAAGGAGGGACTGGGGAAAAGCAGAATTTTCTGGCATTGCTGTGAGGACTTTGAGCTGCTTGAGGCTGTGACCCTGAGCACAGCCTTGGAGAGATGAACCCAGGTACCTGTGGGGAAGCAGCTGAGCTGCTCTGCTGCTGGGCTGGGTGAAGAATTCCTGCTTTTGGGAGCTCTTCCCCACTTTGGAAGTGCAGTTGTACAAAGCTGTGCCTGTCTGGGGAGCAGTGCCAAGGTCCTACCTGGACCTGACACTGTTAGTCTGGCACAGAGTGAGCTGGCTCTGTTATGAGAAAAACAGCCAAAACCAGGGCAGAAAGCAGCTTTATCTTTTGCCTTTATATGATGTGAGCAGCCCATCCTCCAGGTGTGGGTTTGATTTTTTTCCCCCTTGCCGTGGGAGTTTTCACTCCCAGGGCTCTGTAGCTGCCCTGTGTGGCTGCTGTCCCCCCTGGCAGTGCCAGGCTGGCTGTGCTGGGCCCCAAGAAGGGGCTGAGGGTGGCTGAGGGCCCGGGGAGGTTGGGCTGGGGGTTTCCTGAGCTGGTTTCTCAGGCTGCAGCGTTTGCAGGCATTTCCTGCTGACTCGCCCTGGGCTTCCCCTCGCCGCCCTGGCACGCAGGGGAGGGAGGGGAGGGGGTGAGATCAGACACCGTGGGCAGCTCCAGCTCCCCTCCCGGCCAGGCTGAGCTCAGGTGGGCACCCAGGGAGGATGTGCTGTGGTTTGGGCTCTGCAGGTGTTCAGCACAGAGGATGCTGCTGGGTGTGTTTGGTGTACGGGAGGGGGTGAAGCACCCTGGGCATCAGGGACCCCCTTAGGTCTCACCCAGGTTTTGGTTCATGCTCAAGTGAGTCCAGGCTGTGGGAACAGTCATTTCATCAGCCAGTTCATTCCAGTCTCCTCATTGTCCACACCATGTTGGGGCCAGCACAGAAAATGCTTTATTTCCCATCAAAGGGCTCTCTGTGACACCAGCCCCTCTCATATCAATACATTTTCATCCCTAAACTATAGGCTACGTTTAAAAATAAACTCCCAGAGGACTCGGATATGACGTAGTTACCTTCTAACTCAGTAACCAGTTGGCTACAAATTAACAGGTTTTTACTACACAATGTATTTTTTTTGAATTGCAGTCTGTCTCAGAGCCAAATCTAACTCCCACCTGTACCCAAATAATGAACTCCAGTGTCATTTTTAGACTTTTAATTTCTGAGATTTCTTTTGATTTGAAAGGATTTTTTTTTTGTTCTCCAGCAGTTGTGGTAGAGGTGGCTAATGATGATTTTTGTCAGGTCTTTTACACACTGGGAAGTGTTTTATTTTCAGCATATTCTGAAATTCTTGTTAAAATATGATCTATGGTAAAATTTTCACACATCAGTATCTTGTTCTTCTTTCAAATCTTGTTAAGGTTTTGTTAATTGGCAGCTGGGTCATAGCACCATGTGGTTTTAATGGCAGGTTTTTCTAATTTAGGGAGAATATAAACTGCATATGTGCATTAACTCTAACAGTATTTCCTGATACTCTTTAATACTTGCAGGCCAAAGGGTAACGTTTTTCCTTTCTTCTTCAGTGAAATCTTGATGATTAGAGAGATGTATTTCAGGGATTTTTGGGTGATAACTTAAAATTTACATCAATTATTTGCTGTCCCAAAGTCATATCCAATCTTCTCTCTGTGACAGGGACAGGATCCAGGGAAAGGCTGGAGCTGTGCCAGGGGAGCTTTGGGCTGGATTTTGGGAAAGGTTCTTCCTCCAGAGGGTGTGGGCACTGCCCAGGCTCCCCAGGGGATGGGACACTGCTCCAGGGCTGCCCTGGGTGGGATTTTTTGGGGGGGTTCTGTGCAGGGCCAGGAGCTGGGCTGGATGATCCTGTGGGTCCCTTCCACTCAGGATATTCAGTAATTGTAAGAATCTATCCTGCATATAAACTACAGGACAGAAAGATGGGATCTCAGCTGCTTTTCAGGGATTTGAAGCACCCAGCACTGGTTCCCATCAGCCAGAGACACTGCTGATACAAACAAGAGGCATAAACTCCGTGGCTGGTGGGTCTTTCTATTTCAATCATGTAGGTGCCGGTTTCAATGTTACATTACAGGATTTTTTTCTTGGTCTTTGTTGTTCAAACAAAGCCTGGAGTCCTCCACGTGTCAGCTGCGACAGCATCAGCTGTGACCTCGGGCTGTGTGTGGCACTGCCCCGTGTCACTGGGCTCTGCAGGGACAGCAGCTCCTGCTGGTGGTCTGGGGGCCAGCCTGGAGGGGAGATTTAGCTCGGTTACACAGAAGGAATTGTTCCCTGTGAGGGTGGGCAGGCCCTGGCACAGGGTGCCCAGAGCAGCTGTGGCTGCCCCTGGATCCCTGGCACTGCCCAAGGCCAGGCTGGGTGCAGCTCTGAGCACCCTGGGACAGTGGAAGGTGTCGCTGCCACGGCAGGAGGGGAACGAGATGATTTTTAAGGTCCCTTCCAACCCAGGCCAAAGTATGCCCCTGTAACCGTGTCTGTGGGATGGGCACTTCTCCCACTCCCTGCTCTGGGTGGGTCACACCCCGCACCCCAGGGCAGGAGATGACCACTGGAACCACCTTTAGATGACCTTTGGAAACACCTTTAGCCCTCGCTGATGGCTGAGAATGAGGAACCCGAGCGCTCGGGGCTTTCCAAGGTGCACAAACACATCTGTAGCACCCACGGAGATCAGCCCGGGGTGAGTGGAGCAGCCGAGGAGATCAGAATTGGATCTCTCTTTGCTGCAGCTTGGCTGGAGCCGCTGCTGCGTCACCAGGGCGCTCCGAGCCCGAGCATTTCTGGCTGCCCTGGGAGCTGTGCGAGGAGCCAGCAGAGCAGCAGCCTCGAACAATAGCTCCCACCCTTTCCTACTGACGGCGAGGAACAGAAGGGAACAAAGCTGTTCGCAAGGAGAAAACAAAAAAAAAAATCCTTTCGGTCTTTCTTTCGCACTTCCGACTCCATCAGAAGATTTTTCCTCCCGGCCATCCCAGCGCTGAGCAGCCCCCAAATTTCAGCACCTTTCTCTCGTTTCGATCCTTTAAACGCCTGTCTGCAGGATGTTTAGAACTCCTTTTGTCCCTCTGTTTACAGCTTCCCTTCCAGGCTTTCGGGGATGGCTGACGTCAGGATGCTCCCTTTGGGCTCCTCTGGGCTTTTATCTGCCCTTAATGCCTTCCCTGAGCCGCAGGAATGCGGAGCGTGGGGAGAGGGGTCCCGGCGAGGGCAGCGAGGAGCCCACCCTGCTGTCCCTGCCAGGCAATTGGCCTGCTGGGCAGCACCATGGTCATTTATGGCCTTGTGAGGGGAGGACATGCCCCCTGGCACTCTGTCTGTCTGTCCTGGCAGCTGGCACGGCCCCGCCTGGCACAGCCAGCTGCTATTTTTAAGGCGCCCGGGCTGCAGCCCAAGTATAGCGAGCTCTATTTCTGGTGCAAAATGATCTTCCTGGGTGGGAGGTGGGGGGATTTTTTTTGGATGAAACTCATGAGTTTGGAGGCAGGGAGAGAGAGAGAAACAGCTGGGCACAGCTGGAAGAGAGGCATGAGAAGAAGCAGGGGGAGCTGGTGAAGGTCTGGTCCAGAGGGAGAGCTCTGCTCTCCTTGCCAATGGTTTGCTCATGGATCAGGAATCAGAAAGGCCTGGGCTTGGTTTGCAGCTGGGGTTTGTTGAGGACGCTGGAGGGCTTTGCATTTGTTTGAAATGGGGCTGCTAGGCAAGTTTGAGATTCCAAAACATTTAAGGAGGCTGCGAGGGATGAAGGGGGATGCTAAATGCAGAGCCATTAACTCGCTGGTTGCTTTCACCAAGTTTGGACCCGTTTCTCACTCCAGATCGACCAGATCTTGGGAGGAGCAGAATGTCCACCAGGGCTTGAAGAAATTCCTGAAAAGAATCAAAAGGAGTTGTTGGTTCACTGTGGGTCCAGATGCCAAGAGGCCCCAAACAGCACTGCAGGCTGCTTTAGAGAGGTGATGTGACATTCCTGGGTAGCAAAAGACAGCTCTGCTCCTGCCTGCAGGTGATAGAGCAGGCCCTGCCAGGCTGTTCCCTGCAGGAACCTGTTCCCCAGGCAGAGAGAGATGTGCAGGGCCATGGGTTGGACTCCTTGTGGCTGTGGGTTCTGCCAGGGCAACATCTGAGACTGGAGGTCTGGAGTGTTTCCTGTTCTGACACACAGGTGGGCTGGTGGTGACACAAAGGCTTCTGAGAAGATAGAAAAGGATGTGAAAGAGTTTTCTTCAAGGCTTAAGAAGAATTTGCCATTCTTAACTTTTTCAGTGCCTTCTAAGAACCCACACTGCAATGACAAGTGGCACAAAAAATGTGACACTGATCACGGTGCTGATCCAAGTCCTGCTCCGCTAACCTGCTGTTCTCTTACCTCCACCCTCCTGAGCATCAGGAAGGGCTTTTCCTCAGCCATACATTCAAAGTGGAAATAGTTGGTATTTCCAAAGCTGCCAGCTTTTTCTTTGTGATGTTCTTTTGGAGGAATATTCAGTGGTTTTGAGACTGGATGAAATGTTTCTGATTTGTGCTCTCACCTAGAGCCAGGCACTCATGTCCAGCTGGGGTCCTTCAGGGAGAGAGTTCTAAGTTCTGTTTTCTGGGAGTTCTCCATTCCCAACAAACTGCTCAGTGCTGAGCTGTGCAGGGCTGCAGATGGATTTCTCCTCTCTCACACCAATCTGGGACACTTTTCCCTGGGCAGGTGGGGACTCAGCACTTCCAGCTTTCCACACTTTGTTCCTCCTGGAAGGGGAGACACAGCAATGCAGAGGGGAGGAGAGGCTGGGTGCAGGTGAGGCTGCAGAGCCGTGTTTGGTGGCAGTGGATGAAGGATCCAGGCACAGGAGAGCCTGAAATCTGTCACAGTGCTTGCCCAGGCCACTCAGCAGCCCTGGCTGGCTTGCTGCTGCATTTCCCCCTTCCTCTGCACGAGCCAGTTTCCATTCAGGACCACAGTTTAACCCTTGGGGAAGAAGTGCTAATTCCCCATTGTTTTGCCCTTCCCACCATGACATAAGTGCAGATAAAATATCCCCACGTCACCAGTGGCACCAGTTGCTCTGGGCTGTTTGCCTTCCGACCTGGCTTTCTCCCAAATCACCAGTCCTGGACATCTCAATTTCCTCCTCCCCTGCAGCCAGGGTCTCTGAAAGGCAGCTAAAGAGATGAGAAATGGCTTTGCAAGGAGCCTGGTGGCAGCTGAGCTGCCATTTGTCACAGCCAAAGGCTGGGGCGGTGTCTGCAGAGGGGCTGTGCTGCCTGTCCCCTGTCCTGGTGGCTCTTGTGATCTGTTTATCCTCTCCCTGAGCTGTAGGAAATGCTGTTCCCTCGTGCTGCAGGGTCAGGAGAGGCGCTGGAGCTCTCTGGTTATAAAAAGCTGTGGCCCAGCTGCTGTGCTGGGCACTCTGGGGGAGCAGCTTTGCAGAGCCTGGCTGGGCAGCGTGGGTGCCAGCAGCCTTCAGCCTGGAGAAGAGGAGGCTCAGGGGTGACCTTATCCCTCCCAGCTGGCAGGAGGGTGCAGCCAGGTGGGAGTCAGGCTCTTCTGCCAAGGAAAAGTGACATGGGACAATAGGAAATGGCCTGAGGGGAGGCTCAGGGTGGACAGCAGCAGGAATTTCTGCATGGAAAGGGTGCTCAGGCATTGGAGGTTTGGGGTGTCCATCCCTGAAGTGTCCAAGGAAGGGCTGGAGGTGGCTCTGGGTTGGGGAGGGGGCGCAGGTTGGATTTGATCTTCAGTGATTCTGGGATCACTGCCTGCCCAGGAGCTCGTGGCTGGCTCCTTCCTCCCCCTGCTCATGGGTGGGTGTGTGTGGGACCCCTCAGCCTCCTCCTGCTGCCCAGGTGGACAAAGTGGCCATGTCAGACCAGTGCCCAGCCAGCCCCTGTGCCAGGATGCAGCAGGGGGAGAAGAACCAGCCGGCTGTGTTGGGTTTCTCCTCTCACATAAAGGTGGAGAAGATGCTCACCAACAGCATCTTCTCCAGGACCCCCCTTGGAGGTGTTGGCTGTGCTGGGAACCCCCTCCACGACCCATGGGGGGCTTTACAAACCTTTGGCCCCATCTCTGGGAGCAGAGCGAGCCCCCTTGGCCTCTCTTTAGCTGCCATCAGCTCCGGGGAGCAGCTGGATGCCTGCATCCATCCTTTTCCTTTTCCTGCCCTGCTGCCCCGGAGGAGGGGCAGTTTGTGGGGCTGAGCACACAGGATCCCTGCAGCAGAGGGGCTGGGGGAGCCTCGCTGGCCGGCGGTGAGCTGGGTGCTGCAGGAAGGAACGGCGAGTTCCTGAGGGGACATTCCTGCCATAGCTCCGCGGGGCCCTGTCCCCTCCCCTCTCCAGAGGCTCTTATTGAAAACCATTTCCATGGCGCCTTTCCAGGCCCCTGTTCCTTTTCACACGCCAGGGGTGGAGGCAAACCCCCCCTCCCTGCCCCGGAGCCTTCTCCCAGCAGCTGTACTTTTCCAGAACGTGCAGGCCCGAGCCCCGCGGCTTCCTGGAGGCCTCCTGGAAGCAGGAGGGATGCACAGGCCGGTGCTTGGACACAGCTTCCCCACGAGTAAAAGCATCCACGTCCTTGTGCCCTCACCCCTCCTGCTGCTTTTTAATTGCTGCTTGAGGTCTAATGAATGTCCGGAGATGGCTTTTATAGAAGTGATTTAAAAACTCTGTTGCTCACAGCATTTTGCTCCGCTTTCAGTCCAAATATATTCTCATTTTTGGAGCGTTTTTCATTTACTTTGCAAGAATACAGATAATTTTATTGGCCAGCAGTACTTCAGCAGCTCTGGGCCAGGCAGGGAGGGGGGAATGTGTTCATCCCTGCCCTGTGGGGCAGGTCTGGCTCTGCCAGCTCACTGCAGCACCGGGCTGATGAGGCTCATCTCTGGATCTGGGTATTTCTGCCCTAGATAGCCACAGCCCTGAGCTGTCCGTGGGATTTTTCCCCACACAACACACAGCAGGTCCCTCTGAAATGCAGTGCTTGAGGCTGAAACTGAAAGTTCGGAGAGAATTAGTCACTGCTGTACCCTGGTAACGCTGGCAAAAACCAGCCTCAAACACGGCCAGGGTTTTGCAATCCCAGCAGCAGCAGCAGCCCTGAGCCTCTCCTGACACACAGGAGCTGCTGGGGCAGCACCCCAGCCCCTTCCTCCTGCCCCAGGCATCCCACAGGGCTGGCAGGGGGGTGAGGAGGGTCAAGGGGCACAGCCCAGCACCCTGCTCTGCATCAGTCCCAACCAGTCTGGGGGTTTGTGGTGAGTCTGCCTTGGGGAGCAGCCCTGGGTGCTTTGGGTGATGGGCTTTCGGTCCCCACCGGTTACCACTCATTACCACAGAGCTGTGGGAATGCTCTCCAGTCTCAGAGAATTCCAGAATCATTTAGGCTGGAAAAGAGATCCAAGACCAAGCTGTGATCCCCACCTTGTCCCCAGCTCAGAGCACCGAGTGCCACCTCCAGGGATGAGCTCTCCAAACCTCCCTGGGCAGTTCCAAGGCATGAGCACCCTTTCCATGGGAAAATTCCTGCTGATGTCCCCCCTGAGCCTCCCCTGGCCCAGCCTGAGGCCGTTCCCTCTCCTCCTGTCCCTGTTTCCTGGCAGAAGAGACCAAATCTCAAGCAGTCTCAAGCTGCTCCAAGGGAGATACAGGCAGGAATTAAGGGGGAAGTTCTTCACAAAGAGTGGTCAAATATTGGAATCATCTACCCAGGGAGGTGGTGGAGTCACCATCCCTCGATGTGTTTAAGAAGAGACTGGATCTGGCTCTTGGTGCCATGATCCAGTTGAGGTGTCAGAACAAGGGTTGGACTCGACAATCTTAAAGGTCTCTTCCAACCTAGAAATTCTGTGATTCTGTGAAATCCCCACCTTGCTGCATCTCCTTACCCCAGTCTCAGCTTGGAGGGTCCAAAAATCCACTTGGGAACTTTCTGTGCTGAACTCCAGCTGTTTTGGTGTCATTTTTGGCCACAGCCCTCCCTGAGAAGTTTGACTGTCTTTGAAATCTCTCTGTTTCTCCCCTGTGGGGTGCTGGGGGTGTGGGGAGGGGGCAGTGGGGCAGGGCTGGCCCCACGCTGTCCCTGCAGTGCTGTGGGGTTGGTTTGAGTCCTTCCAGACCCGCAGGGTTCACGTCAGTGCTGGCACTGGGAGCTGTGCTGTGCTAAACCACCACAAACATAGCAACGGCACAGCAGGGCTGGCACCCGCTCAGAGCAGGGAAAATTCACACAAAATCAACATGAAACAAAAGCAAACGGGTTTTTCAGGCTTGCCTGGGCTTCACAGCACAGAAAAAGGCAAAGCTTCCAGGAAATGGATGAGGGCCTGTGAAAGGGTTATTATGGATGCTCTGAAAATCCCACCCCTTTCATCGGGGAGTGTTTCAGGCAGTGCTGCTCTGGGCTGGGCTGGTGGGGAGCTCTGCTGGCCCTGCTGGCCCCAGGAACCGGCTGTGCAGGCAGGGCAGGAGCCTCTCTGCTGCCTGTCCTGCTCTGCCTCCTCCCCTGCCAGCTCTGACCTGTTCTCTGCACCTGGAGCCTCTGGGCACAGCTCTGCTGTCCCCCAAAACTCCACAGGACCGGGGGGTCACAGCCATGAAAGGTTTGGGGTGGAGGGGACCTTAAAGATCACCTCATTGCCACCCCCCTGCCACAGACAGGACATCCTCACTCGACCAGCTGCCTCAGATCTCCAGCCAGCCTGGCCTTGAAGGGGTTTCAAGTCCTGGAATTCACTTTAGAAGAAGGGGGAAAGCTGTAGGGAGCTCCAGGGAAATGTAAACCCACATCTGTGCCACATCTGTGTCTGCAGCGGGCCCAACTGGGTGTCTGTGCCTGGGATCCTGATCAAATCCTGGCCTGAGGGAGCTCAGGAGGGGACTCTGACACACAAATGTAAGAGAAAGACAAGTCCCTGTGTGAGTAGCCACAACCCTCCCTGGGCAGGACATTGCCTTGCACCTCCTGCCAGCCCAGTGGTACCAGTGCCCCTTCCAGAGCAAGGGAACTGGGACCAGAACTGCAGGACAGATCCCTGGCTCCGTGCAGGCTTGGCACAGGAAAACTGCCCATCCTCTGTACAACCCTCTGGGAGAAACCTGAGCAGTGTTTTGGGTGGCAGAGAACAACAGGAGGTGGAGAGGGGCTGCAGAGGGCCAGGGATCCTCACCCTGGATCCTCTGCTGTGGGTGGGAACAACACAGCCAGGGAGGGAGTGTTGTAACAAACCTGACCCATTGTGGCAGGGAGAATGATGCTCTGATTCCGTGTGATCAGAAGGTTATTTTATTATGATATGATATGATATTATATAAAACTATACTAAAGAATAGAGAAGGATCCTTACAGAAGGTTAAACAGATAATAATGAAAACTCGTGACCCTTTCCAGAGTCCCCACACAGTTCTTGTGACCCTTGGTCAGTGATTGAACACAACTCACACCAGAGCCCAATCAAGCTCATCAATTCAGGTAAACAAATTCCTAACACATTCCACATGAGCAAAACACAGGAGAAGCCAATGAGATAAGGATTGTTTTTCCCATATCTGGGGCCTCTCTCTGCCTTTTTCTTCTCAGGATAAAATCCTGAGTGAAGGAATTATGTTCAGTGAAATGTGAGGAGCACAAGAAGGGAGGTGAAGGCAGCCCTGATGAGTCCAGCTGGCAGCTCCAGGACTGCCCATGCAGCAGGACTGAGGTTCCTGCTCTCATAATTAGTAATAGAAAAAAGCCCAGGCAGTCCTTTAAGAAGGTGCTTGCACAACCGAGCTCTCCTGACCCTCCTGGCCATACATTCTGAGGTTTGCTAAGTGCTGCAGACAGGGCTGAGTCCTCCCGGTGCTCCTCCCGTGCAGAGCCTCCCCCGTGGCTGCCGGGTCTCGTATTTTGAAGCAGTGCAAAGCAGGAGGATGGATCAGCTTTCCTTCTGTGCCTCCTCCCACATACCTTGGTCATGCTACCTCCAGCACTTCCCCTCCCCACACCCAGGCAGCTCTTGGCAGGTTATGTGTAGCCCACAGTGCTAATTTTATTTGCTGCTTGATCTCTTTTTTCTGGACTTTTCTGGTGTTTTCTGGGTAAAGCAAGGCCCTGTCTCAGCCCTGGGGGAGGTTTGTCCCAGCTGTGCTGTTTCTGTGTCACTTTTGTCACTGAAGGGTTCTTGGAGCTGTGTGTTCCCAGGACTCTGAGAAACAGCTTGGACAACTCAAGGCTTTCACAGTGAAATCCTGGATGCAGAGAGAGCCAGAGAAGAGAAAAGCAGGTTGTGACTCACTGGCCTGCACCTCCAGAGTGTGATGGGACCCTAACCAGCCATCTGGAGCCTGTTAGAGAAGGAAAAAACCAACCCAGCTGGCTCTTTTCAACCCAAATTCTGCCACCTGAGGGGGTGTGCTGTGTGGAGGGGGGTCTGGGAGTGCCAGGAAGGTGGTGCTGGGTGAGCAGGGCAGTGCCTGGTGTGTCAGTGAGCACCATGTCACTCGATGTCACCCAGGGAGACGTTGCGTCAGCGCAGAGGTGCCGGTGAGCTCAGGCTTATTCACACTAAAGTCACATCTGCTGCAGAACCTGCTGTGCCTTATCAAGGAGCTGAGTGTCCAGCACCTCCACACAAAAGGCAGAGAGGACTGAGTCACGGAGTAACCTGTTAAAAATCACCCAGGAGTCAGTGAAGGAGAGAGAGGGATGGAAATGGAAAGAAGTCAGGCTCAGGTTGCTTGAGTAACCCTGCCAGGCCCCAGGCACCAAATGTCAGGGCTTTTATCAGCTTCCACTCGCTCTGAAATATTCCTCAGCACATTTTCCACCATTTGTTTCCATTTCAAATGAGAGTCCACTAAATCCTGTGACTTCTGGGAGTGATGGAGTGACTCATGCTAAGCCAAAGCAGCAGCTGCCCTCAGACACCTCACACATCTGGACTTCCAACCCCATTTCAAACTGCTGCTGACTCTTAGCCCTGAAACCTACAGCACCACCCACTCTTCTGTGGCACTGAGGGATGTATCTTGTGTAACAAACCACATATTTCTAGCTATGATGTGAAAATGTCACACCTGGATTTTCAGTCAGGTAGAAAAGTAGTTGGGAACCTCCTTAAGTGTGATTTAACTTGTGGTAATGAGAGTCACAATCAGAGAGCTTCATCTTGTCCAGCTTTGCTGTCACATTAGCCAGAAGTTTTTTTTTTTTTTTTTTTTTTTTTTAAGTTTCCATCTCATATGACAACCTCTAAACAAGCTGTGGCAAAATGAGTAAATAAATAGCTGCCAGGAGTTTAAATAAGGCTACCTTACTCATTGTGCTCTCTGCAAGGATCTGTTTTCCTACACAGAAATCTTTTTCCAGGCTGAATTTAAGGAACTGGGACACTCATCTGTGAATTGCTGGATGTTGTGAGGTGATAATAGTGGGGCTGTGGGGAGGTCCCAGGTGGGTTCTGTTGAATGAATGGGTCCAAGGAGTGTCTCTTGCTGTGGATGGGCTGCAGGGAGTGCACAGAGCCCTCAGGGCAGTGTCTGTGCAGCCACTTCACACAGAATTCCCAGCTCAGAATGGGCATGTCCAGCCTTGACCGAGCTCTAGGGTGGAAAGGGACACAGAAACATCACCCGTGGTGCTCAGCCCAATAAATCCCGGAGCTGTGGTTGGGAGGCGTCGGGTACCACTTCATTAACCGCGTCTGTAATTAGAGATCCGTGTGTCTGTGCTCCGTCTGTCTGTGCCCTCTGCTGGGCTGCGGTGGCTCCAGACCGCTCTGGGGACAAATCTCGGGGAGCAGGGTGGGGAGCTGCCGGTGATCTCATTCCGTGTGGCCCTACAGACACGTGGGTTTGCTTTTTCTTTTGCTTTTCCGTGCCCTTATCGGCTGACATTTAGGTGTGTGTGGAGCTGCCCGCGGTGTCTGACAGGTCTGCTGCGACCTCAGCAGGGGCGTCTGTGCCCTCCCTGCCCTCTCCTGTCCCGGGGAAGGTTGTTCACAGGAGGCAGCAGGTGAGGGATGTGAGCACAGCATCCCCCCCTCTGCAGGGTCAGTGGTTACCCCGGAGAGCTTCTCCAATACCGAAACCTTCCCCGGAGTTTTTAACATCTTACAAAACACTTTAATAACATCAAAGCGTTCAGCTTTGTCTGGGAAGGACCCTGGACAAGCTCGCTGGAAGGATGTCGATGGAAGGATGTCACCCTTTTTCGGCTGCATCGTGATTCCCCTCCGGAGATGAACCGGGAGGACCAGCAGGGCTGGGGGTGTGCGTGGAACCACCAGAACTCGCCACAAGCCCCTTCCCGCCAGCTAAACCGAGAAAAAAACTTATCTTCTCTGAAGAAGAGAGGGTCAGGGACCGTTTTTTGTTAAAACCGAGCCTTGTAAATGCCGCTCCCAGCGGAGCCGGGATGCGCCGCTGCCGGCGCTGCTGCCCGGGCTGTTCGCGGGGAGAAGCTCCCCTCTAGCGGGGGATTCCCGCAGCGGCGCTGCCGGGGAGGAGAGCGGCTGGAAAAGCCTGGGAAAAGAACCTGGGGGTGCTGCAGGCAGCGGCTGAACAGGAGCCAGCAGCAGGGCTCGGGCTCTGCTCCCAGGGAACAGGGACAGGAGGAGAGGGAACGGCCTCAGGCTGTGCCAGGGCAGGCTCAGGGGGGACATCAGCAGGAATTTCCCCATGGAAAGGGGGCTCAGGCCTTGGAACTGCCCAGGGAGGTTTGGATCCCCATCCCTGGAGTGTCCAAGGAAGGGCTGGAGGTGGCACTGAGTGCTCTGGGCTGGGGACAAGGTGGGGAACACCTTGGGGATCACCAAACCAGCTTGGACTCAATAATCTTGGAAGTCTATTCCCACCTCAATGATTCTGTGTATCTGTGAAAAATTCAAAGCAGAGGCATTGATTGTGTCTCTGCAGACCCAGCACGAGGGGATCCATAATTTATTATATTGTCTCTAACAAGAACAGTGATAATGCAATTGAGCTGCCCTGTCCTTACACCTGTGTTTTCAGAGCATTCATTTCCCTAACAATATTTGCCTGTTTAATTCCCTCAGCATCCTGAGGGGAGAGTTCAGTGTTGTTATCTGCTTTTTACAGAGAGAGAAAATGCTGGAAAAGTAGGGGAGGAACATTGCCTGGCAAAGTTCATGCGAGGTCAGGATTCAAGTGATGCTGGAGGGAGCCTCACTTGAATCAGCTGTGCTGATCTGTCACATCACTCTTGTTCTTCACAGAAAGAACAAAGTTTTGTTGTTTTGCAAGTGGCCCTTAACGGAGTTGTGCACTGAAAAATGTGAAGTGATTAAAATGGAACTCTTTGCTCTTCAGTAGCATCGTCAGAGCGGAGGGGGAGGCACTCAGAGCATCAAATTTTGGGTGAGATCACAGAATCATGGGGTGGTTTGGGTTGGAATGGGCTTTAAAAAACATCCAGTTCCTTGCCCTGGGCAGGGACATACCCTAAAGGTGTGGGATACAAACCCAGTCTGAGCACTGGGAAATGTGGGGGCTGTACCAGGACAGCCTCCAAGCCACTGGGATGATTATTCCTCCTCTTCCCTGGGCACTGGGCTCTCTCCAGTTTGGGGACCAAGGTTTGTGAAATGCTTTGAGATCTGCTGATAAAACTACAAAAGCAGCTGATTGTTATTGCTCTTACTGTATTTATCAGAGTTTTGGGAAGGAAAAGATGGTGTTTTTTTTTTTGAGGATCAGACTGACAGAACTAAAAATATCACTGTGTTAGCTTGATCTTTGCTGCTCCACACTGCTCCATGCAGGGGTCTCCTGCACCTCTCTGGCAGCACAAGGGGACAGGGAATGTTGAGGGCATCTCCACAAGCCCCTGCCAGTGCACAGGCACCTGCTGAGCCCAGATGTGCCCTGGGCAGCCTCACCAGAGCTCTGCCTCTGCTCTCATTTCTGTGTGTTTCGTGTATTGGGTTATTCCAGCATCTTCCTCCCCATTTCTACTGGGAAAGCTGCCCCATGCAGCTGTGCCAGCCACCTCACAGGGCAAACCCTCTGTCCCTAGAGCTGAGGGGGGGAGTTTAAGGGAGTTAAACCTCTCTCTGCTGAAGGGTTTTGGTTCCAGGCCAATAACACATTTGAGGGTTAGTCCTGCCTGACAGATTCTTGGTGGTCTTGGCATGGAGTGAGTGGGTGAAGCTCAGCTCAGTTCTCAGCAGAGACAGATGTTTGTGATTTCAAAAAATCATTACTATGGTCATTGCCAGCCAGATTGCCTGGAATAAAAAAAAGCCTTTCTTCAGGTCAGGATCAATGCATTTTGGCTCCAAATCTCCTTGGGAAATCTGTGCTCTCTGTGATATTTCAGTTGTGGAAAAAACATTATGAAAATTTAACCTGATTGGGCTTTTGTCCAAAGCATGACCCTAGCACAGGAAGAATCCAGGATAACACAGGGGCTGTTTTGGGGGAGGTGATGTTTGATAACCCTTTCCCTGCTCAAAACACTGTCAAACAATTCAGGCCAGTTTCAAATACCACCCATCCAACCCTCAATGAGTGTGTTTCTTTTATGGGGGGAAGCTGCAGGGAGGGATTAAAAGGATTTGCCAACAGCTGCCCAAGAAAACAGACAAACTCTGCTCTAACATCTTCTTCTGAACCTCTGAGCTGTGCCACAGCTGGGCACTGCCTCCTGAGAGCCCTGTCCCAGAGGGGCCAGTGGGATTTGAATGGGAAGGTGCCCCACAACTCCCCTGGGTGCCCTCTGGGGGTTTTATCTCTGTGGTCAGTGACATGATGTGACCTGTCTGGGCTCCTCCTCCTCCTGGGGACAGCCTGGTGGCTGCTGGAGCAGTGCTGGGAGAAGATGGAGATAAAAGGAGGCTGCTCTGATGGGTTGGGAAGTTCTCGCCAGGAGGGCAGGGCTGTGATTTTGGCCCAGCTGCAGAAAAAAGGGCAGGGTTTGTGGAGGGGGGTTTGTACAGTGGGGTTTGTGCAGAGTTTTTGCAGGATGGTTTGTGCAGCGGGGTTTGTGCAGAAGGATCTGTGCAGAGTTTGTGCAGGGGGGTCTGTGCAGAGTTTGTGCAGAAGGATCTGTGCAGGGTTTGTGCAGTGGGGTCTGTGCAGTGGGGTTTGTACAGTGGGGTTTGTGCAGAGGTTTTGCAGTATGGTTTGTGCAGTGGGGTTTGTGCAGTGGGGTCTGTGCAGTGGGGTTTTTACAGTGGGGTTTGTGCAGAGTTTTTGCAGTATGGTTTGTGCAGAAGGGTTTGTGCAGTAGGGATTTTACAGTGGGGTTTGTGCAGGGTTTTTGCAGTATGGTTTGTGCAGTGGGGTTTGTGCAGTGGGGTTTGTGCAGCGGGGTTTGTGCAGAAGGATCTGTGCAGAGTTTGTGCAGGAGGGTCTGTGCAGTGGGGTTTGTACAGTGGGGTTTGTGCAGAGTTTTTGCAGTATAGTTTGTGCAGGGAGGTTTGTGCAGAAGGATCTGTGCAGAGTTTGTGCAGGGGAGTCTGTGCAGAGTTTGTGCAGGAGGGTCTGTGCAGTGGGGTTTGTACAGTGGGGTTTGTGCAGAGTTTTTGCAGTATGGTTTGTGCAGCGGGGTTTGTACAGTGGGGTTTTTGCAGCTCCTGCCCTGAGGCCCTGCCCTGCCAGGGCAGCTCTGCACGTGCTGCCTCTGCACTCAGGTTCCCACTGCACCTGCTCAGGTGGAAGCAGCTTCCCTGTCATTACAGGGCTGGGAAAGCTGCTCCGTGTGCTACTCGCCCTCCTCAGGAATGTGAGTGTGTCTGAGTGTTTTCTGGGAACAAACAGAGCGAGGTGCCTCCTCCCTTTGCCTTTGAGAAAGGCACTGATTTCTCTGACTTTTTGCAGCTCCTGTCTGCCACCAGTCCCAACCTGCTCAGGGTCCCCTGGGAACACTCAGCACTTCTACCATATCCATAAAATATGGAATATTCTGAGCTGGAAGGAACCCATGGGGATCATCCAGCCCAGTTCCTGGCCCTGCACAAACCCAGAATCCCACCCTGGGCATCCCTGGAGCAATGTCCAAACCCTCCTGGAGCTCTGGCAGCCTGGGGGCTGTGCCCATTCCCTGGGGAGCCTGGGCAGTGCCAGCAGCCTCTGGGGAAGAATCTTTCCCCAAATCCACCCTGACCCTGCCTGGCACAGCCTCAGCCACTCCCTGGGTCCTGTCGCTGCTCACAGAAATTGGAGCTCCTGATGAGGTCTGACTTCCATCTCCTGGATTGGGATCATTTTTTCAAGGTTTTGATGAGAAACCCAAGCCACACTAAGCCCCCAAACCTGGCGATGAGGGACAGTAAATTGCCATGTGTGAGGACAGCACCGTCAGCTCTGAAGGTCGCTCAAATACGAGGCTTGTCACAGCGCTCGCACCTGAGGGAGGAGGTAAAAAGTGGAGTATCCCCATGTCACTGTCACCCCCTGCTCACACACATCCCTTCCTCAGCCGGGGTCAGCCCGGGACCCTGGTGTGTGGTGTGGGCACTGGGAAGGCAGCAGCGCTCCTGCAAAAGCATCGTGGTTCCTTTTTTTGCTGGACTCAGCCCTTTCCCAGGCTCTGAGCAGGAGCACACTCGTCTGCACATCATGTTCCCATTATTTTGTCCATGGTTTTTAGGGCAGGATGTGTCTTCATCTCTATTTCAGCAATTCAAAGCTGCTGGCACCCAGAAATGATGTTCTGGATGCAGCTGTGGAGGAGGAAACCGGCACAGGGACAAATGGTGGCCTCCCCACTGTCATTTTCCCTTCTTTATGTTATTGCCAGGGGCGGCTGGGCTGCTGTGACAGTAGAAACAGGAATTTCAACCCCTCTGATTTGCTCTTTTACTTCCTTCGAAGTCCACATCAGTCCCGTGCCAAATAGAAGAGTAAATGAGATAATGGGGAACAGAAGGCAGCAGGACTCATCCCAGCTGGAGATCTCCCAGCTCCGCGGCACCAGAGGATCCCACGCTGTTTGGGATTGGGATGAAATCCTCACCCTGTTCTGTGGCATTGGCTCCTGACCTTTCGTAGGCACAGCTGTGCCCCGGGACAGGTGACAGCAAGCACAGACCCCGCTTCTGCTCCGTCCCTGCAGCTTCCCCCATGAAAGGATAAGCCCACTCAGGGAGGGTTGGATGGTTGGTATTTGAAACTGGCCTGAATTGTTTGACAGTGTTTTGAGCAGGGAAAGGGTTATCAAACATCACCTCCCCCAAAACAGCCCCTG